>BQNB010097853.1:0-21625 GCA_026074375.1 Tanacetum coccineum | reverse complement strand
AAATAACAATGAAATAAAATAACTACGCCTAGAATGAAAAATTCATTTTTTAGTTAACTCGACAAAAGCAAAAAAAATTAAAAAATTAACGGAGTAACATATTCGCTGTTGTTGGAAAACCAAATAGACCAATTTTATATATTTTTATGTCATATTAATCTAATATTACGATACTTTCAATTCATCCCTTATTTATATAATTTAATTTAATCATTTACTAATTTGATTGAAACAAATACCCTTTGAAGATTGAATTTTGTAAAAGATATAAATTTACTTTTAGCTTTAATTGAACGAATCATTGATAAAAGCTTGGATTGTCATAATCAAAATTTTATGTTATGTAAATAGAAAAAAAAAACAATTACCTCACACAGCTTCCACCGTTCCAACTAATATTAAAAAAATCATCTAAGATTTCAAAGAGAATATATTTGGATGCCACTGTGATTTTTGTTTTTTCTGGCATATAGAGAGATATTGCCATGGTGTAGACTATCTAATGACGACTTATTTTGGGTGATTAACTTTAAATATGAAATTCCATCATTGCCCTTATTTATTTTTTTCTTTAAAATTAAGTTCTTTATATTTACAAAAATACCATTTTGCATTGTGATGTTGTACATTATGTATTATTAAAAGTAAAAAAGTGGTTCTCGCAGTTCTGTACATTCATTTGGTTCTGAAAAAAACCTCACACTATATATATATATATATATATATATATATATATATATAGTGAGACTTTCTTTTCAGAACCATTCTTAGTGCGAGAACTGACAGAACCACCAAAAACATGCATGCACGCCTTCAATAATTGTATTTTTGCACATATGTTCTAAAAACAACATATATGTTTTAAAAAAACATAGTTGTTCTAAAGAATTTGATAAGAAATTGGAAATACAAAATTTTTCTTTGAAGGTGTGCATGTATGTTCTTATAAGGCGTGCAACAACAATATTGCGGCCGTGTGTAAGGTTTTTGTGAAAGAAGAGGAAGAGTTCATGATGATACTGAAGAACATAGGTGGATTCTTACGATTATTGATGATTTTCATGTATTTTTTTTATTTTTAAAAGGCGTGCATGTATGTTTTTGGTGGTTCTGTCAGTTCTCGCACTAAGAATGGTTCTGAAAAGAAAGCCCCCCTATATATATATATATATATATATATATATATATATATATATATATATATATATATATATATATATATATATATATACATGTGATGAGAAATCCACTTGCGTCTTAGATCCTAAAACCCCACAATATGACAATCATTCTTTTATTTATATCTCACATGACTTAATTGAAAGCTTTCTATTTTAGGAAACTTTTTTAGAAAGTTACTATTCTCGGAAAGTTACCATATTTAGTAAGTCTCGTTATCAAAATGTATTTGTGATAATATTTAGTTATCTCGTCGAACCATCGACATTCAATGTGGTTACCAACTACTCATATCGAAATTATTTTTCGATTATTACTAAAGTTTCTATTTTTAGAATATACACCGTTCGTATATATCGTTAAGTCTAAAATGTCTTACTCTTAATTGGCATCAATTACTCTAGACACTTTTGTTTGATTACAAAATAACTTTTTCACATCTTGACGTCATCCATTCGAGATTCCTAAGGTATCATTTTTGTGGCGTCAATTAATTTTTAATTAGTTCATTTAGTATTATAAATTATGTTACATCCACTTTTATTCTTTTTTAGATCGAATTTTTTTTTGAGTGTAGATCGAAATTATGTTATGGGCTGACAAAATCATTGATAGTGAAGTTGAATGATGGGTGACACTTTATCGAAGAGGGCTCGAGTTTCCTCACCATCTAGTCAAGAGGACTTATCGCCTAACCATGGCGATGACCCACACCCACACCACGGTGACACCATCGCTAGGTTCGAAAATGTTTTTCGTTCTTTATATCCTTTTTAATGATTTTTATTTTTATATACAATTTGTAATTTTTAGCCCCCAAAAAAATATATAGTATTGTTATGCTCATTTGACAGATTGGGATGGATTTGTAAAATGTTTTTTGTGATATTTTAGTGTTTATCATTTTGAGGTTGCAAGCAATTTTTATGTAACATGTTTATAATTGTTATGTTGCACACTCATTTTTCATTTGGCAGAATTCACAAGTGAATACGAGCCTACCAGTTAAAATTCATTTCTTGTTTGTAGTAGAATTGTATCAAATGAGTTTGGCTTAAAATAGATACCTAAGGTGCACATATGTGTTGTAATTGTTGATATAGTTGAAGCAAGTTCAGGTGCCAGCAAAAAATATGCAGCGTGCATGTATATTTTTGAAAGTCGTGCACATATGTTTTTTGAAAAGTCATGCCACATATGGTTTCAAATAGAGATTTGACGAGATAAACACAATTGCACATATGTTCATTGGAAAGTATTCGTATTATCTAACGAATTTTGATGAGAAAGTGAAGCGTGCATGTATGTTCTTGGAAGAGTGCATTTATGTTCTTGGAAGAGTGCACACATGTTTTTGGATGACGTGCACATCTAAACTAACAACATACATTTGTACTTGAATTGTATTTCATTTATATCAAATTTTGTGTATACTATTTATGTTTTAGTTTGTTATAAATTTAGAGGTTACATTTATGAATTTCAATGATTAAATAATGTACATAAAAATTTATGTCAAATTAACATTTTAAGCAAAACAAGTTTAAAAAAAAGTTTGATGTCTAAACAATTATAGGCAAAGAGACATGTAAAATCACAATATTTAAAAAAAAACATATATGCACTTGTATTTTTTGAAAACATGTACGCTGAAAAATATACAAAGTATTTTTTTTACTTTTGAAAATAAAAAAATGTTTTTTTAATTAAAAAAAAGAAAAAAAAAGTGAAAATGTCTTTTACTATTATACCCTTTTGAATTAAATAAAAAGTATTAATAATGCTAAATTCTTATTGGTCCAAAATAGTTCTGTAGAGTTCTGCAGCTAAAATGGGTTCTCAATCTAATGTGCCCCTATATATATATATATGTATAGTAAGTATTTAAAAATTAGTCATTTTGTTTTACTAGAAAATTTCCAAACAAGAAATTGTACATTGTTGATTCATGCCAAAAAAAATGCTAAAAACAATCATGTATAGATTTTCAAAGCATACATGACAAAATGTATATTTTTCGAATCAATGGGTGAAATTTTATAAAATAAAGGGGCGTTTGGTTTAACACTTTAAATTGTCACTTTAATTCAAAACAAACATCATCTCATTATTGTTAAGTCACACATAATGAACTCACTTTAGTCGGCGAAATATACAACGTAATGTATATCTTTCGACGATCTTAGTCAAGTCATATGTTATTAGAGGAGCGTTTGGATTATTTCTAGTATTTTGTTCTAAAATCAAAATAATCCCTACCCTACTTATTTAGCATTGAAATACTTGACAAAATATACTAGGCGTCGAATTATATAATTATTATATATTTTTCGATACTCTAGATTGAGTCAAATTGAATTAGGGGACGTGTGGATTACCTCTTAGGTTTTATTTTTTAGAGTCGAAGTAATCCTTGTTCCACATATGTTATTTTCAAAACTTAAATTTCTTTTTAATATACTTGTAGTAATATTTTATTTTGTTGTTGTCTTGTTTAGGTGATAAATATGCCCCGCGCAATAGTTGGTGATACTTCTCTTACCCGCTCTTACATTCCCACGTATCCCAACACCCTATAATTTCTCAGCCTTCGTAAACTTCTACAAACCTATCGAAGATCGATGCATTCATGAGGATAGAGTTGTTGATCAACTATACTACACATCTAATCGCATCGATCGTTGCTTTTTGAACATACGTCTCAATTGTCTCTACGAAATCAATGAGCCAATTGTTCCTCGTTTATCCTAGACTTTTATAGTCAAGTCACTCTTCAAAGAGATGACTCCGATTTCATCCTAATTTCCTTCATGATTCAAAACGAATTCATCACTCTCTCACTCGCACAGTTTGGTCAAATTCTTAAAATTCCATACAATGGTCAAGCCGTCTTCACAAATGAATGGGATCTCCCATCTCTTGCATTCTTCCAAGAGACTGGGGGACCATATCATACCGACCTCCTAACTTCTTGAAGAATTTAATCCAATTTCTTCAATTTCAACGTGTTAGCCTAACGTACCATCAAAAGTAAAACCGGTTTACTCTTCACCAAATCAGTTCCTAACCAAAGAAATAAACACAGACTAGAGCGATGGGAAGAACTCATTCGTGAGAATGTGTTCGGACTAGGAGGCCACCGTAACCATCTCTCGGCTTGCCTTGCTCATATATTATATTGTATTCTAGCCGAGCAACAATATAATCTTGCCTATTTCTTTATCAAAATAATTAAAAGTGTTAGGGCTACTCCAAAAGCTCATCTTCCTTATGGCATGTTCTTGACACGTCTTTTTTGATATGTCATGGAACACTACCCTCACCTTGACAATGGCATTTATAATGTTGTTGATCAAGTCATGCGTCCTCTAGCTCTTAGGCAAACTCGCAAACCTCGAAGTGACTGGCATTCACAAAGCCCATCATTCCGTCTCTTCTTCATCCACTCATCACTATGGATCATCATCTCATCAAGAAGATGATGATGACAATGAGGGGATTTCTCGAGCTAGCACTCCATCTCCTACCACCTATCTTAACTTCCTCTCACCACTCAATTACGAAAAATACGACAGTCCCACTTCTTCTCAACAAGATGATGATCTTCTCTTCGAGCGACAAACCGCTTTGCTCAATCAAACGCAAAAGATGCATGATGAACTTAGAGGAGGCTTCAAGTCGTTCAGAAAGGCACTAAAAGGAGTCTTTAGCAAAAAGAAGAAATGATGATGGTTGACTAATGTGTCTAGTTTGTTTAAGATTTAGTTATGTAGACTTAGTTCTAATTTTTATGTTTATTCATTTATGTGATGATAACCTGACTTAGTCGGAAGAACCTGAACGTGTTTAGCTTGCTTATGACCTATAACTATTATGGATTATTAGTTAAGCCTATTAGAATTTAATCATGAATTTCCATTTCCATGAATCTTTATGTGTTAAATGAAAAAATGTTTGTGTCATGCATATATATGTTCACATGGAACTTGCTGTAAATTGATCACCTTTTCTTACAAAATATAGCAAAATAAAGTATTTGGTCGTTTGGAAAAGTATCATATGGTGCCCCCTTAGCTATTAAGTGGGCGCCCCCCCTTATTAATAAGGGGGTCGACACCATAATTAAGGGACTGACCACACCAAATCACTGGTTTTTTTACTGTGTTTTTATGCTTTTTGACTCTCTTTACCTAGCCTCAGCTATCCTTACCCAGAAAACTCGAACATACTTTGGAAAACCCTAAACTAATTCAAATTCATTCCATTTCCAAACTACTCTCTTCTAATAAATTCCCTCCAAATGTTTACCACCACTTCATCATCCTCTTCATCCATTATCAACCACCATAAACCTCTATAACATCCACTAGAGCTTCCATTTCCAAAGCTTCCAAAAGACCAAAAATCAACATCATTCCACCAAAACAATTGTTTGTGGATTTAACTCAAGATGACACTAAAACCTCATCACCCAAACATCAACTCCCATCACCTAGTGCTCCAAATGCACCTTCAAAAACACCATCAACTAAAGATACTTCTTCATCCTCCATTGACTACATACCCAAATCATCAACCTCCACATCACCATCAACTAATGGTTACTTGAACTCACCAACATCTCCTCCAAGAGTTCATCTACCATTTCCAATTCCAAGAAAAGTATACAATTGACATTACTCTCACCCTCTTAGCCAATTTACTCCACTTGATGTTCAATTTAATACTCCATCACCCTCTCCACCTCTCTTTGGTCATCCCATTCCTTGGAACCTTCTTGAAGCTCATGGAGATTCATGCTTGTGTTGCATTCACAACCGTACTCTCATCTTTGGATTGAGAGATGAACTCCAATACATGTTTTCTTACATTGAACACATGCTTTCACAACCTCCCATTCCAAACACTCCACCACCATCAATCTCTCCAAACTAAACATACTCTATGTTTAGTTACTCATGTTTCAAATAATTTTCAACCAAACCTTTTGCAAGCAAGTCCTATGGAATTCTAAGAATATTAGGACCTTTGTAGCTTAATTTTATGTATGTTGTATTAATATGCCTCAAGCATATTATTTAAATTTGATGTATGCATGATTGTGTTTTATACATAAATTGTTAAATAAAAGATACTTTAGTATTATGCTTTTAAGTATGCATTTTTTTTACATTGTTAGTTGGTTGAACTCTAGTACTTTTCTTTTCTTTGCTATATGTTAGAAACATTGGTGTTGTTCCTCTAACTTGTTTTTGTAGCAAAGTTACCATATCTTAATTCTTTGGTGCCATCGAACGAGGGGGAGCACTTATTCCGTCGATGTTACTCATATTCGTCGATGAAGCCTTTTTTATTCTTAAAAAGGGGAGAAATGGAAATAAAACTTACTAAATACTTGTTTAAAAAATAATTTTACATTTAATAAGTTTAGATTTTGTAATCATCAAAAATGAGGAGATTGTTGATAGAAATAATGCCTAAAAACATTATTAATATTTTTTGACCTCTCTACGTTTTGATAATCACAAAATGTAAAAACACTCAATGTAAAATTAAAACGTAAACAAGTAATTAGTACTCCCTCCGTCCCATATTAAGTGTCCATTTTTGACTTTTTAAAGTCTTTTTTCTTCAACTTTGACTTTAATTATTTCTTCTTATGTTATATGATACTCAATGCAAAATATATGAATGGATAGAGTTTCGAATGTATTTTTCATTGGTATAATTTTCAGTAAGCATTATATAACATAAAAAAAAATATTTACGGTCAAAGTTTATGAAAAAAGAATTCAAAAAGTCAAAAATGGACACTTAATATGGACGGAGGGATTAGTAAATTTCATTTCGAAAATGAAATCACTTTAAAGGTATGAATAAAGCAATGGCTTAATGCAATTTTATGATCAAAGAATTTTTATTCAACCTCACATTTTTTATAAAATGTTTACAAACATTTTTATAACTTTTACAAAACATTTTCTACATTTAAAAGAAATATTTTATTTAAAATAAATAATTTGAATTCAAATTTTCTACTAGAAACGGCAAAATGTTTCCAGAAAAACACCTCACTGGAAAGACCAAAACGGAGCGACTAGCCTGGCCGGTCCCCTTAATTATAAGGCACCCCCTTAAATTATAAAGGCGCCGACACATGAATTAATGGGGCGGCAGACAAAACCCGCCCCCAGCTTGCCATAAATACTGGACTAATTCACCCACTGATTTTCCTCATCTTTCACACTCATTCTTTTCTGTCTAAAATCAGTCCACACATCATCTACATCTTTGATCATTTAATCATAAAGCTTTATTTCCAAGTGACTCAAGCTCAATTCCTCAAGTGCAATAGAAGAATACTTCTTATCATCAAATCAAGAAGTATTGTAGTATTTGTTTTGTTATTGTGAAGGTGGTAGTATATTTTGTAATCATTTGTGTATATTGTGAATGTGTGAAATTGTATTTGTTAATAGGGTAAGATTGTGGTGACAATGTAAGTATAGTTAGATCAAGTGAACTTATTAAGTGGTGTTAGTTTGTGTCATCTAGTAGTGTCTAGGTGAAGGAGAAGTTGTGAAGCATAGTGAAGTTGAGAGCGTAGTGAAGTTGTTAAGTAGAGAATGTGAAGAAGAAGTTAAGGAGTGAAGTGACGTTGTGAATTATTGTGAAGTAGTGCGGTTAGTATTTTAGTCCTTAAAATACAAAAGTTGTGATAGATTGGTTCTAGCTAGGATTAGAACTCGACATTTGGCTTAGTTTCGGAAATCGGTGTAAGCTTAGTTGTGTACGGTTTTCTTCGCCTAAAGGGAGTTTGTTGACATAGTGAAGAGAACTCTCGAGTTTGGTGCTCGGGGAGTGGAGTAGGGCAAAGAGGTGCTTCGTTAATGAGTTCACCCTTTTACCGTCCAGCCTTACTCCCACATAATCGGGTATGTTTTTGGGATTTATATTTAAATCAATATTTTATGAGTTTTTACAAACTAGATGGGTACCCGCGCAATGCGGCAACGGGTACCCGGTAACTAAATATTGTGACGAGCAAACGTTGTTCATTTATATGTTTTTTCTAACAATAACTTTACGAAATAATGACAAATTTTAATTAAAATAACTATAAACCATACTGATGCAACTATTTTACATCCAAATAATATGAAGTTCAAATTAAAGAGAGTAGCATAAGTAGCATATTTAAAGAGATAAATTAAAGTTAAATGTCAATACAAAATGACATGTAATTGACATAAACACAAAAATGTCAACTATTAATATGCATCATTAGCTGCAATATTTTTATCCGCAAAATCTTTAAACATTGAAATAGAAGTGAAAGGATCATTGGTATCACCAAGAGTAGCTTGAGCATCTTCGTGTGGTACAGCTATCGCATCATCATCGTTGAGCCTATCGAGAAACCTCTTAAATTCATAAACTTTTTGAATATGTAATAAAAACAAAAGATGTTAACATTGATTTAATTAATAATAATTATACTTTATACCAATGGTTCCATGTACCTCTTTCTCTAATTTTTCATATTTTCAATCATAATCAAGAGGTTGTTCGTAGAGTAAATAAATATAATTAGTATATGTTATTATAATGTTATATTATATTCTCATTCAAATGTGAATTACCTTCTTACAGTTGCGAGCCATAACTTGTTTACGTGTTAAGCCATAATTCATCTTCTCCACAAAATCTTAAGTTGAGATTATTGTCTTAACATAAAAGATACACAAATAAATGTAAAGTTTGAGCGATCTTATTAGAAGGTAACATCTTTTTTGATAGAATAGTTTAGGTACTTGCTAATAAGTACAACGACACTAACGAAGTAAAGGTCAAAAGATATACCAAATTTATCTTAACACTTGAAGCAATATCGCACATGATGTCTTTATTTTGAAGTTGAACATCCTTTAGATCATTTTTGTCAACGCTATACGGGTTTATCTAAATAGCAAAGAAAAAAAAATAAGTCGTTAACAATATAATAATCAAATATAATAATCAAGAACCAAATTGTTTATAAAAATATATTTTTACCTTAATGATTGATGAAGATTTGACTTGTCGAATGATGTAAGCCATAGTTTTTAGAAGCCCATAAAGTTTAAAATATTTAGATTAAAATTTTGAAGATTGATTATCAATGTCAATCATGCATATATATAATTCACAAATTAATTTTTTTTGTATAAAGCAGTAGAGATACATACTATTAAATGATTTAATTATTTGTAACCACTTTGACCTATTAAATGGGCGGTTTCAACATTAACTTAATGACCATGATTATGGTCATGTAACCACTAACACAAATAGCAAAAACTTAAAAAAACCAAAATAAATCTTGAAACTTAACTCAAACAAAAACAAAATTAAGAATACACAACTTGAAACAAAATATATAATATAAAAAATTCCGGCTACTAAAAGAGTTTCTGGTGGAGGTAAGGGGCGCTAGTGTAGATTTTGGCGACATCGAAAAACTCTGACAACGACAGCAGCAACGGATCTGCAAAAAAGAGTATCAAAAATTTTATAATCCAAATATATAATATATAAAGAAAATATATATAGATTTATCTAATCAGGTTAAAAACTCTTCAATACCTCAAAATTTTACTGATCTATGAAACCGTTTATTGAATGCAGGGAGAACAAATTCCAGCAAGAGAGGCTGTGGCGACATCAAATCTACAAACAATTTTAGTCAAAGACATTATAAGAAGAAATATCTATAAAAAACCCCTCAAAACTCAAAGAACCGATGAATAATTAATAAACTTAACAAACTCAAAATGTATAACAAAGCATAGAATTCGCTAGTAAATTCCGGGTTAATTGGTGGTATCATCGTGAAGATTTTCAGTGTATCGTGCCTTGGCGTGGACGACTGATTTGTGGCGAAGGCGGTGGTGTATAAAGTTGTGACATGTGCGAGTTTGTGTTTTTAGGGTGAATGAGAGAAATTTATGTCAATCAATTCGATTGGGTTTTTTATATTGAAATGGGTGTTGTTACAATCATACTTATTTAAATGAGTTTTTTCTACTTTTAGGCTGTACAAATACAAATAATATGGTTTTTTATGCGCTGCATTCTTATTTGTGTAGATACAAAATGGGGTGTAAAAAAATGGATTTCACATTAAGATACTAAATTTTGAAGTTATAACTTTTAATTATGTAATAGTTTATATTTGAGTTTATAATAAAAGTAACATAAATCTTTCTATAACAAGAAATGTTTTGTGTTCTTAAACTTTTTAAACTTCTATTTTTAAAAGTCCTCCAAGAGCTTTAATAAATAGTAAAGACAACAATCAAAGTATTCATATCCAAAAAAACGAAAAGGTCTAAACAAAGAAGTAAACATAAGTACATCTATAGAAACAAAGTTAAATAACGGGTACCCGCGTGTTGCCGCGACGGGTTCCCATATAATAAGGTTTTTCCGCGAGGGACTGGGCGAGGTTCAAGGGCCGATAGAATGTTGATGGACTGAATCAATTGTAGTGTAAGTAATGATATTCAAAATAGTTTTTTGTTTGTAGCTTTTTGATATTTCATAAACCATAATTATTAATTAAATATTTTAATGTATATTCAATAAGTCCTTTTTTCATGTTTTATATGTTACAAATATTTGAATATGGTAGGTTACACCATTTTGTCCAATAATCACTTTATTTATCATTAATATAACCGTTACAAGTATTAAGGTACATAGAAACATGATATTTACAAAAAGGATTAAGCATCCACTATAAGAGTTTACAATAGGTTTATAATAGGATCAGAGGTTCTATCAGACAATTTTAAACCATAATGGAATACTTAATGCATAGCTTACATGGAATGCAAAGGTCCTAAATATTGGACCTCCTTCAAGAATTTAAATGCATTTGAATATATATGATGTTTATAAAACTTTAAGAAGTTTATGCATAGTTAAAATAGGTTTATAAATTAATTGCATTGATCAATTATAAAGCTTTATAAAGCTTTACCATAGTGGATGCCTTTATAATAAGCATAAAAAAAGCATTACTTGCAACGACTCATACTTTTAATGACACATAAATTTCTAGGCTTTTAGTTATATGTGTATGTATTGATTCCATAGTACAAGTAAAAACAAATCTATACTAATTTGTTAATTTCTTTTTTTAATTAATGTTTTGTTCTAATTTTTTTAAAAATTATTTTTATAAAAAGTCCTAAATACATCATAAAGTAGTTAAGAATAACCGTTACAAGTTTTGATGTTACATGATGATAAATGAGATGTTACAAAATGGATTATAATAAGCAATGAAAGCATTACTTGTAACGGCTCATACTTTTCATGACACATAAACTTCTAGGCTTTTTAATTATATGTGTATGTATTGATTCCATAGCAAAAGTAAAACAAATCTATACTAATTTGTTAATTTCCTTTTTAAGTAGTAATGTTTTTTGTCTTAATTTTTTAAGACTTCTTTTTATAGAAAGTCCTAAATACATTATAAAGTAGTCAAGATAAGATAAGATGTTTTTTATCTTAAAATTTTAAGACTTCCTTTTATAGGATGAACAAATGTTGTTCATTTATACATTTTTCTAACACTAACTTTACGAAAGAATGACATAGTTGATGGTGACCATGAATGTTACCGCCACGAACCACAATCGTCTCCATCGCAACATTTGTTCGCATCAAAATATGCTTTTCGTAAAAGGTTGTCATCTCTTGTTCAAATTTTAACACCACCAATCGTTGTTCACTTAAAAAGGAGTTAACTTTAAACTACAATCCACACAAGAAAGAACACTCAACACACAAATAGATCAAAGTAACCGGACTTTGTCGAAAACTATACACTTCTGCCGTTGGACAAATTACACACAAGATTAAGAAACTTTTTTTTTCAGATTTGTTTCTAACACAAATAGCAAAAACATAAAAAGAACCAAACTAAATCTTGAAACTTAACTCAAACTAAAACAAAAATTAAGAAAGCACAACTTGATACAATTCATATAATATCAAAATTTTCGGCTACTAAAGCAGTTTCTGGTGGAGGTAAGGGGCGCTAATGTAGATTTTGGCGACATTGAAGAACTGCGGCAACGACGGCGCAAAAAAGAATATCAAAATTTTTATAACTCAGATCTATAAAGAAAATATATACAGATTTATCTAAAAAGGTTAAAAACCTTTCAATACCTCAAAAGTTTACTGATGTATGAAACCGTATTAAATGCAGGGAGAACAAATTCCGACAAGAGAGGCTGTGGCGGCAACAGATCTACAAACATTTTTAATCAAAGACGTTATAAGAAAAAAGTTTTATAAAAAAACTCTTCAAAACTTGAAGAACTAATGAATAAATAATAAACTTACCAAACTCAAAAATTGTTATAAAAGCAGCAAATTTTGGTAGTAAGGTTCGGGTTGTGGTGGGTATCATCGTAAGGATTTCAGTGGTGGTGGGTGCCTCGGCGGTGGCGACTGATGGTGGCGAAGGCGGTGGTGTATATAGTTGTGACAGGTGCGAGTTTGTGTTTTTAGGGTGAATGAGAGAAAGTTTAGGCTTATCAAATTCGATGTGGAGAGTTTTTATATTGAATCATATGATTTAAATAAGGTATTATACCTTTTGGGCTGTTACAAATTACAATTAATATGGTTTATCGTGTGTTGTTACAAAATGGATTTCACATTAAGACACTAAATTTTGAGTTATAACTTTTGAGTAGAGTTATTTAAGATACCCTCTTTTTCTTGGATACTGGGAGACCAATCCCAGCCATTCATCTAAAAAAAAAGGATGGAGATTAAAAAAAAGTTTTGTATTAAAAAAAAATAGAAAAACGGAAGGGTAATTTGGTAAATCTACAACAAAAACACCACTTATCACATCTCATTATACATCCCGCCGTTCTCATTTCAAAACACACACTACACACACACCATAAAAAAAACACGACACTTAAAACACACACAGAACCCAATCTAGCAAAAAGCATTAAAATATAAGAAAAAATCATAAAAATGGAGGTAAAAGTAACGCTGGACAAGTGTCGGTAAAAAACCAAAGAAAATCAGGATAAATTCAAAGATAGAGGTATAAAACACACAAAATCGACATTTTTAGTGTTATTTTGCATTTAATACTGTTTATAGAGTTTTTTGATGAATATATTGTCATTTTTAGTTGAAGTCATTGGGATTTTAATGAGAAAAATGTGACTAACTATTGTTTATAGATGTTTTTATATGATGTTCAGTGACAAGTTTTTAAGTGATTAGAACACTAGTTGATGATAATTGTTAATAGAGTGATTTAGAAGAATGACGGCCTTAAGCCTTTGCCGAATGCTTAGCCGCATCATATGCCTTCGGCAAAGCCAGTGAATATGCCTTCGGCAAAACCGAGGCTATGCCTTTGAAAAAGCCGAATGCTATGTCTTCGCCAAACCCAAAGGCTATGCCTTGGCCAAAAGGGAAAGGATATGAAATCACAAAAAGCAGGCTAAGACGCATGCTATTCCTTCGGCAAAGCTAAAGGATAAGACGCAGGCTGTACTTTCAGCAAAAGCAGAATGCTTGTTGTAAATAAAACAAATAAACCATGATTTGTTAGATAATATCATATATGATAATTATAATATGAAACTGTAAATTTTTTTTATAATATATCATATATGATACAAGTTAAGTTTTTAAAGCTTTAATACAAATTTGAACATTTAATGTATACAATGTGATTAGAAGGCTTAACTGATCAAAATATATATGTTATTACAAGTGTGAGACAAGTGTTGATTACAAAGGTAAAATAAAAACAATAAACCATGATCTAGTTAGATATTACATCTATGAAATTATAATATGAAAACTGAAAAAAGTTTTTATACTATTATCATGATACATACAAGTTAGGTTTTAAAGTCTTTATACAAATTTTGAACATGTATTTGTATGACAAAGTTGTGATTAGAAGGCTTAGCATAATCAAAATGCAATGTGGTAAGATAAGAGCGGCTAAGGCCGCCGAGAAAGCCTTAGGCAAAGATGAAGGCTAAGTTAAAGGCTAAACCTTCAACAAAACATAGCATATCACAATGTATGTGTTTACGTATGCAGCAAAGCCAGTGAATATGCCTTCGGCAAAGCCGAGGCTATGCCTTTGGAAAAGCCGAATGCTATGTCTTCGCCAAACCCATAGGCTATGCCTTGGCCAAAGGGAAAGGATATGAAATCACAAAAAGTAGGCTAAGACGCAGGCTATTCCTTCGGCAAAGCTGAAGGATAAGACGCAGACTATACTTTCGGAAAAACAAACCTTATGTAAATAAAACAAATAAAACATGATTTGTTAGATAATATCATATATGATAATTATAATATGAAACTGTAAAAAAGTTTTATAATATATCATATATGATACAAGTTAGGTTTTAAAGGCTAAACCTTCAACAAAACATAGCATATCACAATGTATGTGTTTACGTATGCAGCAAAGGCAACAGCAGAGGAAGAAGATGCTATAAGAAAATCAAACGAGAAAACAACAAAAGGAAAATTAACAAAGAACTAAAAGAGAAGGCTACAAAGAAGCACTAAAAAGAAACAAAGCCTGAAAAAGATAGGAGGAGGAAAAAAAAAACCTACGTAAAAAAATAAATCCCCCCCAAGACATGAAGTAAATTTAATATTATAAAAAACTACTCAACTGATATTATTGAATATCAAATATGATTGTCAAATGCTTATAAACAATTAATGAAAAAAATGCAATAATATGATGATCAAAGTGATGACGTCGCTAACAAAGAAAAAAACGACGAAGAAGCTGCAAAAAGAAAAGCAGAATTATTAGCTGAACTAAAAGCTATCGAGACAATACTTGAAAAAAAAAGCTAAAGATGCAGCAGAAAATAAAGGTACATTTGTTTGTTAAAAAACTATTGTATATCAAATGTGATTAATAATGTGGTTTGTAAATGTAAAGATAATGATGTGAATGTCAAATGAAAATGCAGATGAAGCTAATAATGAAAGAGAGCCGAAAACTAGAAGCTAATTGCTGATAATGAAGAGGATGCTGAAACAATGAAGAGAGATGATGAAAAATGAAGAGATAGCTGACCCACCAATGAAGAGATGATGATAATGAAGAGGATCTGAATGAAGAGGATGCAGGCAATAATGAAGAGGATGATGAGTAATGAAGTGGATGCTGCCAATGTAAGATCAAGCTGATAATAAAGAGAATGTATTATCAGAGGTTTTTTTAAGAAACATAAAAAATGGATGCCATTCTTAGAACTCAGCTAAAAGTGATCAAATAAGATAGAAGAATGGCAAAGTGACAATTCCTAGACTATAATATCGTACATGATATTAAATGATAAAAGTAAAAATAACATGCAAAAGATATTAATTTTAAATGCTAAATCATATATGATATAAAATAAACTAACATATTTTGTTTATAGCTGAATCAAAACAAACCAGTGAAGAAAAACAACCAAAATCAAAGAATAAAGAATAGGAAGATAAAGAGAAGTGAATCGGAACAACCCCTGAAAGAAAAAAATCAAACCGTTTTCCCCCCCCCCCAAAAGAGCACCTCTAAAGGGAGACCATGAAAAAATCTGGAAGCAAAAAAATCCAATGATTGAAGAATCACCAAAAAGATTCACAAGAGAAGAAAAGTAGGTGATCAGCAAAGACCATGCTGAATTAGAAAATGTAAACCCGCAAAATAAAAGCTGGATGATAGAAAGAATGGGTGAAATCAATAAAAAGTGACAATGTAATAGTCGAAACAAAAAAACGGGAAGAAAACAAAAGGCAAAAAAGGAAATGGGAAAGAATGAAGAAAGAAGAAGAAGAAACCAATGGAATCAGAGGGAGGATGTTTTAATATATGGGAGCAATATTATGATGAAAGGTTTCCTATTGGTAAGCGAAGAAAAAGAAGAAGAAAAAGACAAAGAAAAGCAAAATCTTCGACATCAAGATCATAACCTAGATAAAAACAAAGCACAATGACATAGAAGGAAGAGAAAACAATGAAACAGAGGAAGAAGAGGAGGATAGGAAGTTAACAAAAGATAAAATGCATAAAGGATTAGAAAGTGAATCAAAGGGAGACGAGCAGCTAAAGAAAGTGACAATACCTAAAAAGGGAAAAGGATCAAAAGCTGAAAAACCATACCCAACTTGTAACACACGATCATCACTAAAACCTATGTATGAAGCTATGATGACTTTATCAGATCCACAAAAGAAATGCTTAAAGATATGTCTTTCAGAGATATCCCCTTTCCAATAGTTGAGCTTCCATCAGCGCTGGCTTACCATGCGATCGACCGCTTTCACACAGGAAGCATGGAACTAAGGCTAGAGAAAGGATTTATAAAGGCAACAAGACAAAAAGTACAAGACATGCTTGGTATACCAATGGGGAGCAAGAAGTTAGAAGACCTGGAAGAAAGACCTTCTAATGACCCGTTCATCAAAGAGTAGGAAAAACAGTTTAAACACGTGCAAAAACCAACACCGGCAGCAATAGCTTCAGTATTAATCAATACAAAAAAAGCTGATTTCCATGATCATAAATGAACTTCATAACTCTATTTGGAAGTACAATGGGAACACTTGATAATGGTGGCAGGGTGTCGACAAAATTGCTGAAAATAATTACTGAGGATGTCGACATATCAAACATAGACTGGTGCGGGTACATACTTGACTGCTTGCAGACCGGTAAGAAAATACTTGGAATAGATGTGATAGACAACAAAGAACTTTTAATACGGCCACTCACATAACTTATATGTGTAAGTTATATTCTAAATTTCTAACAATTTTTTCTATCTAAAATGCGAAGATATAATATCCACAAAATGAATCAACACTTTTTTTCATTAAAAAAAAGTTGCTCTACTTGGACCTCGACCATCTTCCCAGCCTTCTAGTACTCCAGTCACAGACCAACAAAAAGGAAGCTGGAAACATCCTACAACAATGAGGAAAAGGATAAAAATGGAGACAAAGACAAGATGCTTGGGGAAAATTGAAACATCAGAAGAGTTTGACTCACTGAAGAAGAGCAAATGGATGAAATGAGTACAAAGATTAGAGTCTATTTTGTACTATAAATCGATAAAGAACCAGAAACAAAAGCTGTAAAAACTGTGAACATTATGCAACAATCAAATATGAAAAATTTATAATACAAAATAAATAATTCAAATGCATATATCACATATGATACTATGAAAAATCAGAACTTGTTTTAATAATATATGAATACATTTTGACATAACACAAATGATAGATAAAATAAAAAAAACTTAATAAGTACATAAAACTAATATGTCTTTTTCGCAGGAGTATATGGAAGAAAATTGTTATTTGAAGTTTGATATAATTCTTCTGCCAAAAGAATCAGAGCTGTAAGAAACGTTGAGAAATGCAGTTAAAAAATTTGAAGACGACCAAATGATGATCTGATTTTCATTCTGCAAGCAATACGAGGAATTGTTTAATGATAATGAATTCAATCTCTTTGAGTTCATTAAAGGACAACGATAACAGGGTGAGCCTGATGAGGATAATGAAACACATGATCATGATGTATGCAAGAGCACAACAGCAGATGCAAACAAGAAAAAAGAAAGTGAAAATCAAAAAATGAGAGAAAAAAAGAAGAGATTGATAAACGAAGAAAATGGAAGTGAAGCAACAGAAGGAGTAAGTGATGGAAAGGAGGAAAACATGAATGGAGTCGAGAGAGAGGTTACATCTCAAATGGATGTTGACAATCAGAATAAAGAGCTCAATAAAGAAAAGGATGCCAATGAAATTGAAGACAATGACATGAAGAATGATTCATTTTAGGAGAAACAAGATTCTAATAAGGATGAAAATGCTAAGGTTGACAACGTTGAGGAGAAACAAGGTGATCATAAGGATGAAATTGGTGAGGATGAATTTTGGAATACACAGTTTACTGACTCACAGTGTGAAGAGATGGAGAATCAAGCAAAAGAAGAAATTAAAAAGAAGAAAACAGCAAAGAGAAAGTCCACTAAAGAAATGACTCCACCATCATTCTCTCTTACTTTATCGCCGGATACAAACAAGGTAGAAGAAAAGGGCAGCAAAAAGAGCCAAAAAACCATCCAGATTTATTGTTTCTCCATACATAAACAAAAAAACAGCTACAAAGGGAAACGCAGTACACGATGAAATGATGATTTGTAGTTACTTGTTTTCGATGGAAGGAAGTGAATTGTAAGTTTCAGTTACCTTTACTCTTTCAATTTATTTATCATTTCAATTTCTTTACATAGTATCATATATGATATATGAAAATTTGTTGTTTTATGCAGCGACTTCATCTTTGAAACGAAAGAAGGAAATGCAACCATCCGGGATTATATGCAGACATTAGCCCCAACCTTGAAAATCGAATCTAATGTCATTGACACCTATTGCTTAGTTTTGAACCATGAGCAAGGGGTGAACAACAAAGGAAAGAAAACAAAGCATTTCTTCCACACGGGGATGATTGTAAGTACCTTAAAACTTTAAAACTAAACAACTACAAATATATAATGTTTGCTACAGATAAAATATGTTGTTATATGTAAACAGACAAAAGACATGTTTAACTAGAAGATGGAAGACGGAAAGAAGTATGATGAAGTGAAGCAATACAAAGCCTTTCTGACACAATGAAAAACGAGTTCAAGAAAGATGATGAAGTGAAAAAGTTGAAAGATCTAGAAATGGTAAGAAACTTGCTACACCTATTATGATTATAAAAACATTACATTATTTTGCATTAAGACTGATACAACAATACATTTCCAACTACATAGGCATTCTTTCCAATTATCGCCCATGAACACTACTACCTCGTAGTATTCAACTTCTTAAAGGGCACGACAGTGATAATTGACAACTCGAAAACGCCAATGTCATATGAAGCAAAATATAAGAAGGTCCGCGATGTTCTGGTAAGTAACTAAATGCTGTTATATGTATGATTATATTATCAGTAATACGATATCATGTATGTTAAAATGTAATCAATTATTTTTAAATGTATGATATCATATATGATACTATGATTGAAAATAAAACTCTCTAAAATGTTCTTATCTTTTGCAGAAAAACATGTTTTCCATGCATCTTAAAAAAAGTGCAGCATCCTAGAGCTAAAAACGTGTTGAACAAAAAGCCAACAATCCTAAGGCCTAAATAGGGGACAGATGCACATGGAGAACTACAACGGGAGAATGCAAGGAATTGGAACCTGGAATTCCCAACAGATGAAGAAGGAAATAGATATGATATAACAAATATGAGGATGAGGTTCGCTGCAAAAATGCTGAGTCATGAAATCAACATACATCGTGAAGAAATGAGTAAACAAGCACTGGAATTTACATACCGTAACAAAGAAAAGAAAGCGAGGGAGGCACTGATAAGGGGAACAATAAGAGTAAAGAAAGAAAAACAAGAATCTGAAAGAGTTCAAAGTGCCATTTGATGATCAACACTTTTTGAAGAACAGTTGCAGACAATATTACTATTTTCGTTTCTTAAACTATTCTTAGTATTATTTTGTTGTTTAAAAACAGTTGCTAAACCATCACTAGGATGCCATTGGTGGTACCACATTTTGGGGCATTTAACTCTGTAATGAACCTAAAAACTTATGAATTATGATTAAATGGAAATGCCGAAACATCTGCAGATGTTAATTTTGAATTATGTCTATTTTCATACAGTTTTCATTGCACAAATTGGTAATCACTTGGGTGTTTTAGCATTGTTCATTGTTTTAACACATATTATGATGGTAGATAAAATATAAAGTACATATTAAATCATATATGATTTCTTTCAAAAAGCACATATGATTGCTTTTCAAAACTTGTTAAATGCAGCTATCAAATATGATAACTCAAAACAACAAAGGAACAAACCCTGTATGTCATATATGATATTCAGAAAGCACATAGGATTGCTTTTCAAAAAAAGTTTTGTATTAAAAAATACATAAAAAAGCGGAAGGGTACTTTGGTAAAACTACAACAACACAACTACCCATGCACGATCTCATTATTCATCCGCCCTTTCATTTCAAAATCACACACCAAAAACACACACTAACACACATACACACAACCCTAGATCTAACCAAAAATCATCAAAATCTAAACAAAAATCATCTAAAAAATGGAAGGTAATGACGACAGTCAAGATTCGGATAAGAATAAACTCAGATTCAAGGTTAAAATGATCGATTTAGGTATACACAAAACACAAATCTACTTATTTTACTTTTATTTATGATTTAACAATGAAGAATGGAGTTAATAGAGTATTTAATGAATATAGTGCGTTTTAAATGAATAAATTGTCATTCTAAGTTAGCTTATGATTGTTTATAGATATTTTCATGATATGATTGTGATAAGCAAGATATTCAGGTATAGTTAGACTCTGATGATAATACTAGGGTTTTAAAAAAGAAAAAATGTGTATAAAAAGCATTTGAAGATGATATTGGGATTTTAGATCAGAAATGATGAACTATAAACTAGTTTGAGTAACAGGATGATAGTGTAAGAAAACGGCTAAGCTTTGCCGAAGTTGCGGTTAGGTATGCGGTTGAGCCACAGCCTTTGCCTTCGGCTAAGCCGCAGACTATGCCTTTGGCACAGACGAAACCTATGTCTTTGTCACAGCCAAATGCTATGCCGCAGGCTATGCCTAATCATATATGATTTTTGCCGAAGTAGTAGAATGATAGTGTAAGAGAATGACTAAGCATTTGCCAAAGCCGTATGCTAAGCCTAAACTAAATCCGAAGGGTTTTAATACATAAAACAGATACAATATGAAGTGTTAATGATAAATCATATATCAAAAAATCGAAAACAACACGATTCACTTTGTTGATGTCTTTTAGATTGAAATCAAGCATTATTCATATATGATTTTTGACAAATATACATTTGTCCTCATGCAGGTTCTACTGTCGGAAAAAAACCCGTGAAAGACAAAAAAACAAAACAAAAAAAGACTGTATCACCATCAACAGGTAAAGATATTTATAATATAAGATGTAATAAAAGATACAACAAATACTATCATAGCTGATATTATAAAACATAAACGTTTTTATTGTAGGCCGAACCTTAAAAATTAATGAAATGTTAAGGAAAACGAATGCCAAAATTGAAGCTAAAAGAATAGCAGATGAAGAAGAGGCTGCAAAAGACAAAGAAGAAGAAGAAGAGACTGAAGGTACATATATTTCGTGTAAACTTCTTAAATGATATTATTATTTATCAAATATGTTTGTCAATATGCTTATACATGATTAATGAAAAAAATATGTGTTTCCTAG
>BQNB010097852.1:0-25290 GCA_026074375.1 Tanacetum coccineum | reverse complement strand
AGAAACTTGTGGTTTTGAGAGCTTTTTAGATTTTAGCTTTTTCCAAGCTTATTACTTGATGAAAATGAAAAGCAAAAAGAGATACTTGTAGAATAAGATGTATACTAAAGATAACTAAACAGACATTAGCTAAGTTTTAACAATTTTATCAAGAAAAATGATCTTAAAATGGGCAAGTTCAATCTAAAACTGAAATGAGCTTTGACAGCAGTCCTAATGTTGCTGATGCATTTGGCAATTTCAAATGAAGTGCAGACAAATTTCTTAAGTAGAAACTTTCTAAACCTTCTAAATGTAAGTACCTAAATCTACCTTGAACAATGTTGAAGTCTAAAAAGCTATAAGTTGCTTAAAGCTTAAAATAACTTGCTATCTAAAGTGCCCTGGTGCAAAATCAAAATTTTAACCTTCTAAACTTTTATATTCTAAAAGCTAACTCCTAAAAACTATCTAACACTTTGTTATATGTCCTTATTCAGCTGTATGAAAGAATTTAACAGGATACTTTTGACTTTAAGAGTCAAACAAGCTTCTATCCAAACACTCCTTTATGATAAGCTGTTAACACTAAATGAACTCAAAAATCTTATTTAAACCTAAAACTTCAAAAACTTTTTATCCACTCCTACTAAATTTGTCCTAATAAAGCTATTTAAGCAGTAATAGTACTAGCTTATTAGTGAAATTTAACTAGTTACTCTACTAGGCTTATACTAACTATTTATGACAAAATTTTAAGAAATGAAAACTAGAATTGATTATAACTAGAACAGCTTAAAACTAAAACACCTATAGGCTAATTAAGCTAAATGAAACAGGATTAACATGAGAATTTAAAGGAAATAGCAATTTGAAATAAGCTATGAATTGGCTTAAAATGAAATATAGAAAGTTAACCTGTGGTTGAAGAGTCTTCACACTTAAGCTATCCAAGTGAAGAAGCTTAAGTGTTCCTAAATGGCACCTTGCCTCTAAACCCGAGCTTTAAGCTCAATAAGCTAGTTTAGCTTATTTACCTTGTTGCTTCCAAATTTGAATACCAATGCCTTAATGGATCATTACTTGGATGTAAATTGATGAAAACAACTAAATGAATTGCTAAAAACAGAATTTGAACTAAAGTTGAGCTTATGAAAAGCAATAAGCTCAAATGAGCTTATTTTGAGCTTATTTGATGAAAATCGACTTCAAATTAAAATAAAAGATCACAAGAAACTTGTAAACTGAATGATATTACTAGAATTGTGAAGTACAAGATTAAAGAGAGAAGGTACAAGAGCTTAAATCGTATTGCTTAAACTTGAAAGAAAAATGCTTAAAATTGACTAAAATACAAAATGGAAATTTAAAAACAGAAAACAACAACCTAAAAATGAATCCTAGAGCTGCTATTTATAGAGGATTGGTGAAGAGAGGTGAGGGATTCTAGATTCATCCATTCATTTGTAGCCCTTGATCATTTTCGAACAAATATAAGCCGTTGGATGAACTTGGTGAGGTGTTCTTTCCAATTAGGGATTGACACGTGGTTGTTTATGATTGGGGAGTGGGTTGTGAATGAATTTAAGTGTTAAAAAGGAGCGGGGGATGGGATTTTGGAGATTGGGTTGTTAGGGAGAATTGGCGGGAAATCTTGTTGGGCGGTTGGAGCTGTTACAAAAACGCGTCCTTTCTGTTTGAAAGTATGAAAGGTTGTCAACAATGGTCCCTGCGATTGCACCCGCCCCTTTCTAGTTATAAAACAAGTTTGACATTGCCACTTTCAGCCCTTGTTCTTTCCTTCTTCTTTTTCTTCTTTAATAAACAACTTTCTTCATTTGGCAAATTAAGTCCTTGAAACTTTAAAACTCCAAATAAGCCCTTGAGACTTTGAAGACTTGTCACTTTTAGTCCTTTGACTTCATTTTGGGTCTTTTGACTTCCTTTCTTGCTATGTCGGGCTGATCCGGCTTTGATCTTTGACTATTTCTTCACTCTTGTCTTTGTCTTTTTCCCGTTTCTTGTCGGTTCTTGACTGGTTTTGCTTCTTTTTGTCCTTTTTATCCTTTCCTGCACAATAGACACAAAAGCACACATTTTTCTATTCTTTTGGCATTTTCTGGCTTTTATTTGGCAAAATCCCGGGTAATTTACATATACAATTTAGCATTTATCAGTCAACAAGGGCTTTATCAAAACAAACATTATAAATAAAACAAGGTAGAGTAAATCTCCCTGGGTCTTTTTCTTTCTGAGGCAAGGTGTGATCAGAAGCTTCCAGAATCTTTACTTCACGTGCCTCCTTCCAATCATCACAACAGTAACCATGCATTCGATTAGGAAACGAAACTGTTTTAGTAGGTAAGCTACTGTATTGTGTGTCCGATATGACGTATGGTCTTGATTCGATACGGCGTATCATAGATGAATCAACTTTAGCAGTTGAGATCGATTTTACATGGTCTCTTAGGTTTGGTTCTGTTGAGCCGGGTAGACTTCCGATTCCTCTTTCTTGTAAGACTTTGCTCTTTACCAATTTGGAATTCCAAGTCTTAATTGACAGCCTCCCTTGATTTTCTTATAGCTGCATCGGTAGAAGCTTGAATCTCCTTGATTATTATCGAGTTCTCTTCGTGTCGATTTGCTGACTCAACCATGAATTTGGTCAGTGATTCCTCCGAAGTTTATCTTCGATCGGAGTACAAAGAATTTCTGTTGTTGCGTTGGTAGAATCTGATGCGTAATTTCTTTTAAAATATATTTTTATCAAGTTTTAAATTTATAAAACTCGATCTACCTAATGACGCACTAATGGGCAGAGAACCCAATCGTAGGTAGTATAGAATGGTAAATCTGAGGTTGTCCCAAAAGCTAAGGTGTAATTAGTTTTAATTTGAAATGTCACTTTTGGAAAATGGTTTTTGATTTTAATTGAAGAAAATAGAAAAACAATACAAAAAATAGATAACTGAAATTAAAAGGATAGGAGATATCAAGAGAGAAAATGTGCTAACCTAGTTACTTCATTACTATTGTTACGAAGACAATTTCCTGTGCAATGTCAAACTATGATTTCATTACTGGTTTCTAAGGTCGATAGACCTGAATGTGCATATGCAGTCTATCCTATACTTCCTGCGATTCTGAATCAGTCCCGAATCGTCTGGTATGGTAAAAGGTTTTATCCAGGTTTTCAGTTATATTAATCCCAACTATTATTTTAAACATATCTAATAACCTGTTAAGATTAGTAACCCCTTCTGAAAGAGTTCCTTGTTCTTTTAAGTATCGAGTGATTTGTGCGGTGACCGGTCAGTTCCTACACCAGGTAAAGAGTTAGTGATCCTCCCTAGTACCCATTGGATCCCACCATGACAAGGTAATCTATTAGTGGGGCAAGCTAGGTCCAAACCACCCGTACTACCAAAACCCAAGTTACAATTAAATTCAAGAATATCTAATGAAACCATAATTTAACAGGAAACAATCATAACAAAAGTAAATTCATAACTAGGCCAGCACTTTAAGTGCTTAGCCGCTCATGGTAACGGAAACACAGTAAGAGATAGAAGAAATCATATATTGAAAACTCATAATTCTTACAGGATTCGTAATTTGAACGATTAAATACAAAAAGTAAGTAAAGTGTGATCTCCCTTGGACTCCAGGTGGAATTCTTTGAAGGTTGGAAGCCTTTGTCGCCTCTCCAATTGGCCGTGTCAGAATAGCTTGAATGAGGCCTCTATTTATAGTTATCATACCTGTTACGGCGTAACCAATAAAGGTGTTACGCCGTAACCAACTTACACGACATTCCATAATTAAGCAGCTGTTACGGCGTAACCAGATATGGTGTTACGCCGTAACCTTCATATAACTTCCATATGTACGTGATCTTCATTCCATATTTGTGGATCTTCATGGTTACGGCGTAACTGGATAAGGTGTTACGCCGTAACTATAACTTTGACAAGATTTCCTTCCAAATATAGGGTTACGGCATAACTAGATATAGTGTTACGCCGTAAAGTCTTCCTTGATCTTCGTACTTGCTTAATTTATGTTACGGCGTAACCATTTTTGGTGTTACGCCGTAACATTCTTTAGAATTTACACTTTAAGTCCTTTTTCCCTTGTTTCTTGTCACTTTCCTGCATTTCACCTGAAAACTACAAAACAATAGAAAATATCTCGTTTTCGAGTATTAATGAGACATTTGCAGGTATTTTAGGGGGTATTTTGCAACCAAAAAGTATTAAATATTTGATGTTACCCGAATCCTGGCCCTGCTGCTCTATACTGTCCTCAAGGTTGATAGGGTTCTCCAAATTGTGTGTAGTAAGCATCTTCAAGAGTTTTCCCTTCTTCCTTGAGTTGACATTCCTTTGTGTAGTGTGGTCCTTTGCATAGTTCGCTCCGAAAAAATTTTTTTTTTTCTGAGCAGCGTATATGTTTAGTGAACTAGAAGGGGGGGTTCGAATAGTTTTCCCCAGTTAATTTGACTGTTATAAAAAACTTTGCTTATAAATGCTTTGATTCAGTTGTTATGTTAATCAATCAACAATATGAATCACAACTAAACTATCTAATGTAATGAACTAAGTAAACAATAACAATATAGAGAGATAGAGAAAGAACATGATCAAAACAAGACAACCAAGAATTTTATAGTGGGTTGGCTATAATGCACCTCTTCGTTCCACTCCACTCCCGATTATCCACTCGAGATTTCACTATGTCAACAAGCTCCTTTTTAGGCGAATGAAAACCGTTTACCCACTCGCATTGGCTTTCTTTTTCCGACACTAACTAGATATCGATCCTAATCTTAGCTAGAACAGACTTCACTAATCTTTACACACTCACAAGAATATATACTACTTCTGGGATTACAACACAATCCACATCATAAATACATAATTTAACCCACAATTGATCTACACATAATCCAAATTACACAACAACACAAAGTAAAATATAATAAAGACTTGTGATCTTGAGGGAAGGAAAAAAAAGGAGATCACTTAATAACAATTCGTATGTAGAAGAAAACGATTGTTCTTACTCTTGGCACTGATTAGAAGAAGGAAGGAATGAAGAAAGAATTAATCGTTTGAAACAAGATCAAGGTATGTTAGTGATTAAGATATGTGTTTTAGAAAGAAAAAAGAAAGGAAATAGAGAAAAGTAGATCTGAGAAAATTCGTGGCAAGAGGTTCTGTTTTTCAGATGGGGTGGCCCATTATTTATATGAGACAAAAAGAGCCGTTGTGCTGGCGGTGGTCCCGGCGGTCCCAAATATATTAGGAGGCCGCCAGGACTATAAGGGGGCCTCCGTAGACTACGCTCCTCTTTTTGTCTTTTTGTGGGAAATGTGTTATCTGTTTAGACCTTTCATTATTTTTTTTTGGGTGGGGGGGGGAACTGATTTCAAATGTATATTTTTAATAATACATTTCCTTTCTTTTTAAATAAATATTTTGTTTATTATATTTTATAAAAACACTTTTATAGAAATGTAATGTTTAAAGAAAAAATATTTCTTAATCACTAATCATGTTTAATGGATTTGTTTATCCACACCTTAAGTGCTTAATCTAGAAATAAGAATTTTACGGTTAGTATTTATAAAACGTTTATTTTTATCGTAAACGTTTTTACATTTTGTTATTATCAAAACATCGAGAGGTCGAAAAATATAAATAACATTTTTAGACATTATTTGTATTAACAATATACTTTCTCATTAACTTTCTTAATTTCTCTCCCGAGGTTGTTGAGTTGGGCTTGTATAGCAGCTAGTCTGTCAGAAGTTTTAGTACCTTTTGGTTTTTGAGGATGTTCTGTTGTGCCATTTCTGAGAGTTATTTCAAACCCATTTCTTGGAAGGCTACTTTTGCTTCGGTGGCAGTTTTGGTGAGAATGACACCTTTTGAGTCAAGGGTCTAGTTAGAACATCTAGCCCATTATAAAACAAGATTACTTCCTGCATATCAGTCAAATAGTGCTGGGGGCATTTCACCAAGAGTTCCTTAAATCTTTCCCATGCTCAAAAAAGGCTTTTGTCTGGTTCTTGTTGAAAGTTGTTAATTTCCTCCATCTTCTTTGCAATACGAACAGGTGGGCAGTACTTGTTTAGAAACTTTGTTTTCAGGGTTTCCCAATTTGTAATCAAACCTGATGGTTCATTCCTGAATGTTCATTCCCAATTTGGTTTCTAAGGTCGATAGACCTGAATGTGCATATGCAGTCTATCCTATACTTCCTGCGATTCCGAATCAGTCCCGAATCGTCTGGTAGGTAGGTTATCCAGGTTGCAGTTATTAATCCCAACTATTCTTAAAACATATCTAATAACCTGTTAAGATTAGTAACCCCTCTGAAAGAGTTCCTGTGCTTTTTAATATTAAGTGATAAGTGCGGTGACCGGTTAGTTCCTACACTAGGTAAGGAGTTAGTGATCCTCCCTAGTACCCATTGGATCCCATGTTAACTAGATAATCTAATTATGGGGCAAGCTTGGTCCAAACCACCCGTACTACCAAAACCTAGGGTTACACGATAGTCAAGGAATATCTAATGAAACCATAATCTAACAGGAAACAATCATAACAAAAGTAATTACATAACTAGGCTAGCACTTTAAGTTCTTAGTCGCTCATGGTAACGGAAACACAGTAAGAGATAGAAGAAATCATATATTGAAAACTCATAATTCTTACAGTATTCGTTTTTGAATGATTAAATACAAAAAGTAAGTAAAGTGTGATCTCCCTTAGACTTCAGGTGGAATTCTTTGAAGGTTGGAAGCCTTTGTCGCCTCTCCAATTGGCTGTGGAGTAAGTGATATCGAAATAGTTTGAATGAGGCCTTTATTTATAGTTGTCGAACCTGTTACGACGCAACCAATAAAGGTGTTATGTCGTAAACATCATACACGACATTTCATATTTACGCAGTTGTTACGGTGTAACCAGATATGGTGTTATGCCATAACCTTCAAATAATGTCTATAAGTACGTGATCTTCATTCCATATATGTAGATCTTCTTGGTTACGGCGTAACTGGATAAGGTGTTACACCGTAACTATAACTTTGACAAGATTTCCTTCCAATATGGTTACAGCGTAACTAGATATGGTGTTACACCATAAAGTCTTCATTGGTGGGTGGGGGGGAATCAAGAATTTCCCTTCCAAATATAGGGTTACGGCATAACTAGATATAGTGTTACGCCGTAAAGTCTTCCTTGATCTTCGTACTTGCTTATTTTATGTTACGGCGTAACCATTTTTGGTGTTACGTCGTAACATTCTTTAGAATTTACACTTTAAGTCCTTTTTCCCTTGTTTCATGTCCACTTTCCAGCATTTCACCTGAAGAACTACAAAACAATATAAAATATCTCATTTTCGAGTATTAATGGACATTTTTGCAGGTATTTTTAGGGGTATTTTGCCACCAAAAAGTATTAAATATTTGATGTTACCCGAATCCTGGCCCTGCTGCTCTATACTGTCCTCAAGGTTGATAGGGTTCTCCAAATTGTGTGTAGTAAGCATCTTCAAGAGTTTTCCCTTCTTCCTTGAGTTGACATTCCTTTGTGTAGTGTGGTCCTTTGCATAGTTCGCATCCGATCTGAGCAGCGTATATGTAGGAAACTAGAAGGGGGGTTGAATAGTTTCCCAGTTAATTTGACTGTTTTAAAACTTTACTTATAAAATGCTTTGATTCGAGTTGTATGTCAATCAATCAACAATATGAATCACAACTAAACTATCTAATGTAAATGAACTTAAGTTAAACGGGGAGTAAATAACCAATATAGAGAGATAGATAAAAACATCAAACCTAAGACACCAGATTATAGTGGTTTGGCTATGAAGCACCTCTTCGTTCCTACTCCACTACCCGAGTACTCCACTCGAGATTTCACTATGTCAACAAGCTCCTTTTAGGCGAAGAAAACCGTTTACACGTCGCTTGCTTTCTTTTCCGACACTAAGCTAGATCTCAATCTAATCTTAGCTAGAGAACAGACTTCAGCTAAAGTCTTTACACACTCAAAGATAATACTCTTGGATTGGACACACAATCCAAATCATAAATACATAGATTTACAACAATGGAACTACACATCATCCAATTTACACAACACACACAAAGGTTAATATAGATAAAAGACTTTGATCTGAGGAGGATAAAGAGCGTCACTTAATAACAATACGTATGTAGAAGAATACGATTGTTTCTTCTCTTGCACTTTAGATTAGAAGAAGAAGAATATCTGAGAAGAAAGAATTACTCGTGTTGAAACAAGATCAAGGTATGTTAGTGATTAAGATATGTGTTTTAGAAAGAAAGAAAGAAGAGAGGAAAGTAGATCTGAGAAAATTCGTGGGCAATATGGTTCTTTATTCAGATGGGGTGTGCCCATTATTTATATGAGACAAAAAGTAGCCCGTTGTTGGCTGCGGTTGGTCCCGGCGGTCCCAAATATATTAGGGGGCCACCGTAGACTACGCTCCTCTTTTTGTCTTTTTGTGGGGAATGTGTTTAGTTAGTGTGTGTTATAGAACCATTCATTTTTTATTTGGGGGGGGAGGGGGAACTGATTTCAATTTATAAATGTTAAATAATACATTTCATTTATAAAATAAATATTTGGTTTTTAAATTTTTATAGAAAACACTTTTATAGAAATGAAAGGTTTAAGAAAAAATATTTTCCTAATCACTAATCATGTTAATGATTTGTTTTATCCACACCTTAATATTAATCTTAGAAACGAAATTTTTACGTTGTTAGTAATTTAATAAACGTTTATTTTATCGTAAAGCTTTTTACATTTAGTTATTATCAAAACATCGTGAGAGTTCGAAAATATAAACAACATTTTAGACATTTATTTGTATACAATATACTTTCTCATTAACTTTCTTAATTTCTCTCCCGAGGTTGTTGAGTTGGGCTTGTATAGCAGCTAGTCTGTCAGAAGTTTTAGTACCTTTTGGTTTTTGAGGATGTTCTGTTGTGCCATTTCTGAGAGTATTCAACCATTTCTTGGATGGCTACTTTTGCTTCGGTGGCAGTTTTGGTGAGAATGACACCTTTTGAGTCAAGGGTCTAGTTGGAACATCTAGCCCATTATAAAACAAGATTACTTCCTGCATATCAGTCAAATAGTGCTGGGGGCATTTCACCAAGAGTTCCTTAAATCTTTCCCATGCTCAAAAAAGGCTTTTGTCTGGTTCTTGTTGAAAGTTGTTAATTTCCTCCATCTTCTTTGCAATACGAACAGGTGGGCAGTACTTGTTTAGAAACTTTGTTTTCAGGGTTTCCCAATTTGTAATCAAACCTGATGGTTCATTCCTGAATGTTCATTCCCAATTTGGTTTCTAAGGTCGATAGACCTGAATGTGCATATGCAGTCTATCCTATACTTCCTGCGATTCCGAATCAGTCCCGAATCGTCTGGGAGGTAGGTTATCCAGGTTGTAGTGATTAATCCCAACTATTCTTAAAACATATCTGATAACCTGTTAAGATTATTAACCCCTCTAAAAGAGTTCCTGTGCTTTTTAAGTATCGAGTGATTTGTGCGGTGACCGATCAGTTCCTACACCAGGTAAATAGTTAGTGATCCTCCCTAGTACCCATTGGATCCCACCTTGGACAAGGGTAATCTGATTAGTGAGGTGCAAAAGCTTATGTCCAAACCACCCGTGCTACCAAAACCCAAGGTTACATGATAGTCAAGGAATATCTAAGGAAAAAATAATTTAGCAGGAAACAATCATAACAAAAGTAAATTCATAACTAGGCCAACACTTTAAGTGCTTAGCCGCTCATGGTACTTGGCAATAACAGTAAGAGGATAGAAAGAAATCATAATATTTAAACTCAAATTCTTACAAGAATTAATAGATTTGAATGATTAACTTACCAAAAGTAAGTAAAGTGTGATCTCCCTTGGACTCCAGGTGGAATTCTTTGAAGGTTGGAAGCCTTTGTTCGCCTCTCCAATTGCTGTTGAGAAGTAATCTTAGAATAACTTGAATGAGGCCCGTCTATATTTATAGTTATCGTACTGTTAACGAGCGTAACCAATAAAGTTGTTTAATCACCGTAACCAACTTCAACGACATTCCATAATTAAGCAGTTGTTACGGCGTAACCAGATATGGTGTTACGCCGTAACCTTCATATAACTTCCATATGTACGTGATCTTCATTCCATATTTGTGGATCTTCATGGTTACGGCGTAACTGGATAAGGTGTTACGTCGTAACTATAACTTTGACGAGATTTCCTTCTAAATATAGGGTTACGGCGTAACTAGATATAGTTGTACTGCGTAAAGTCTTCCTGTGATCTTCTATCATGCTTAATTTATGTTACGGCGATAACCATTTTTGGTGTTTACGCTTCTAACATACCTTAGAATTTACACTTTAAGTCTTTTTCCTTGTTTTTTGTCACTTTCCTGCCCGGCATTCAGCATCCTGAAAACTACAAAACAATAGAAAATATCTCATTTTCGAGTGTTAGTGAGACATTTGCAGGTATTTTAGGGGGTATTTTGCCACCAAAAAGTATTAAATATTTGATGTTACCCGAATCCTGGCCCTGAGCTCTATACTGACCTCCAATGGTTGATAGGGTTCTTTCCAAACTGTGTGTAGTAAAGCATCTTCAAGAGTTTTCCCTTCTTTTTTTCCTTAGGGGGTGTGATCTACTGGGAGTGGGGCCTTGAGTGACATTCCTTTGTGTAGTGTGGTCCTTTAGCATAGTTCGCCATCATCCGATCTGACAGTCGTAAATGAGTAGGAAACTAGAAGGGGAGGTTGAATATTTCGACGTTAAATTGACTGAATTTAAAAACTTTGAGCTTTAAAAAATGGCTTTGATTCGAGTTGTGTAAAATGTTATATCAATCAAGTCCATAAAGAATCACAACTAACTATCTAATGTAATGAACTAAGTAAAACGAAATAACAAATAGAGAGATAGAGAATAAACGATCGAACCAAAAACACCAAGATTATAGGGTTCGGCTACGGATGCACCTCTTCGTTCCTACTATCCACTCCCCGAGTACTCCACTCGAGATTTCACTATGTCAACAAGTCTCCCTATAGGAGTGAGAAAACCGTTTTTACACTGTCGCGTACTTTTCATGTTTCCGACACTAAGCTAGATATCGAGTCCTAAACTTAGCTAGAACCAATCTATAGACTTTCATTAAGTCTTTACAACACTCCACAAGATATATACTCTTGGATTGACACACAATCTAAAATCACAAAATCACAATTTATACAATTGGATCTACACATAATCCAATTACACAACAACACAAAGTTAATATAATAAAGACTTGTGATCTTGAGGAGGAAGAAGGAGATCACTTAATAACAATTCGTATGTAGAAGAATACGATTGTTCTTCTTTGCACTTGATTAGAAGAAGAAGGTAAGGAAAAAGAATTAATCATTTGAACAAGAATCAAGAGTATGTTAGTGATAAAGATATGGGTTATAGAAAAGAAAGAAAAAATAGAGAAAAGTAATCTGAGAAAATTCGTGGCAAGAGTTTTTGTTTTTCCAATTGGAGGCCCAGTATTTATAGGAGACAAAAAGAGCCGTTGTGCTGGCGGTGGTCCCGGGCGGTCCAAATATATTAGGTGGTCCCGCCGCCCATTAGTTTCCTATAAGGGGGCCGCCGTAGACTACGCTCCTCTTTTTGTCTTTTTGTGGGGAAGGTGTTATCTGTTTTAGAACCTTTCATTTTTTTTGGGGGGGGGGGAATCTGATTTCAAATTTATTATTTTAATAATACATTTCTTTTATAAATAAATATTTTGGTTAGTTTGTTTATATTTATTATAAAAACACTAGTTTGTATAAAATGTAATGGTTTAATAAAAAATGTTTTTTATCCATACCTTAAGTGATTAATCTTAGAAATAAATTTTACTGGTTAGTAATTTATAAACGTTTTTTTATCGTAAACGTTTTTACATTTTGTTTCATCAAAACATCGAAGGTCGAGAAAAATAAAAATAACGTTTTAAGACATTATTTGTATTAACAGATATACTTCTCGTTAACCTTTCCCTAATTTCACCTCCCGAGGTTGTTGATCTTGGCTTGTATAGCAGCTAGTCAGTCAGAAGTTTTAGTACCTTTTGGTTTTTGAGGATGTTCTGTTGTGCCATTTCTGAGAGTATTCAGCCATTTCTTGGATGGCTACTTTTGCTTCGGTGGCAGTTTTGGTGAGAATGACACCTTTTGAGTCAAGGATCTGTCTAGTTGGAACATCTAGCCCATTATAAAACAAGATTACTTCCTGCATATCAGTCAAATAGTGCTGGGGGCATTTCACCAAGAGTTCCTTAAATCTTTCCCAGGCTCAAAAAAGGCTTTCGTCTGGTTCTTGTTGAAAGTTGTTAATTTCCTCCATCTTCTTTGCGGTACGAGCGGGTGGGGAGTACTTGTTTAGAAACTTTGTTTTCAGGGTTTCCCAATTTGTAATCAAACCTGATGGTACATTCCTGAATGTTCATTCCCAATTTGGTTTCTAAGGTCGATAAACCTGAATGTGCATATGCTGTCTATCCTATACTTCCTGTGATTCCGAATCAGTCCCGAATCGTCTGGGAGGTAGGTTATCCAGGTTGTAGTGATTAATCCCAACTATTCTTAAAACATATCTGATAACCTATTAAGATTATTAACCCCTCTGAAAGAGTTCCTGTGCTTTTTAGTATCGAGTTGTGATTTGTGCGGTGAACCGAGTCAGTTCCTACACCAGGTAAAGAGTTAGTGATCCTCCCTAGTACCCACTGGATCCCACCATGACAAGGTAATCTATTAGTGGGGCAAGCTATCCCAAACCACCAGTGCTACCAAAACCCAAGGTTACATGATAGTCAAGGAATATCTAATGAAACCATAATTTAGCGGGAAACAATCATAACAAAAGTAAATTCATAACTAGGCCATCACTTTAAAGTCTTAGCCGCTCATAGGTAACGGAATACAGTAAGATGATAGAAGAAACAATATATTGAAAACTCATAATTCTTACAGGATTCATAATTTGAACGATTAAATACAAAATGTAAGTAAAGTGTGATCTCCCTTGGACTCCAGCTAGAATTCTTTGAAGGTTGGAAGCCTTTGTCGCCTCTCCAATTGGCTATGGAGGAAGTAATCTCAGAATAACTTGAATGAGGCCTCTATTTATAGTTATCGTACCTGTTACGGCGTAACCAATAAAGGTGTTACACCGTAACCAACTTACACGACATTCCATAATTAAGCAGCTGTTTACGAGTGCCGTAACCAGATATGGTGTATACGGCCGTAAACCTTCATATAACTTCCATATGTACGTGATCTTCATTCCATATTTGTGGATCTTCATGGTTACGGCGTAACTGGATAAGGTGTTACGCCGTAACTATAACTTTGACGAGATTTCCTTCTAAATATAGGGTTACGACATAACTAGATATAGTGTTACGCCGTAAGGTCTTCCTTGATCTTCGTACTTGCTATAATATAATGTTACTGCGTAACATTATTTTGTTTTACAATCGTAAAATTCTTTTAGAAATTACACTTTAAGGGTCCTTTTTTTTTCCCTTGTTTCTTGTCACTATTCCTGCATTTCACGCTGAAAACTACAAACAATATAAATAACTCGTTTCGAGTATTATTAGGAACATTTGCAGGTATTTTAGGGGGTATTTTGCCACCAAAAAGTATTAAATATTTGATGTTACCCGAATCCTGGCCCTGCTGCTCTATACTGTCCTCAAGGTTGATAGGGTTCTTGTTGGGAATAAATCTTCACAAGAGTTAATACTGCCAAGGTATAACTAACAGTACTAATGGAGTTTAGTTACTTCCATACAAACTTATACTGCCATGAGTTTATTAAGTACTGCCAAGAAGAAAGATTAATACTGCTGATGGTCGAAGCTGCTGACTTGGAGATAAGGATGCAAAGAGAAAAATAAGGAATGTATATCTGTTATACTTGTATTTGAATTGTAACAACTTCCAAGTAGTTCGGATTTTATCTTGTAAAGGACTCCTTGTGTATATAAAAGGAGATCCTAGTTTAAGGTTTAATATAAGTAGTTTTATGCTTAAGAGATTTAGATACGATTTAGAGAAAGAATAGCTTCAAGGTTTGTAACCCTAGTACTACAAGAGTACTCGTATTATTCTAATAATATTGAAGCAGTTTGTGGTTTATTCATTGTTCTTTGGTTGTTACTGTTCCATTGATAATTACCTCTAGAGTATCAAAGTGTAGATTCCGCATACACTTTGGTATACAAACAAAGTCTCAACCATTGTTATTTTGGATTCATCCAAGGTAACAAACACTTTACAACGTAAAGAATCGATCAAGGCGTGGGATCAACAAGTGGTATCAGAGCCTGTGCTTTGAGAAACTTTGATCTAGAGTTAGGAGTTGAATTTTCCTCAAACAATGCGTTGGCAAAGCTTCCCATGCTCAAACTCGGGGAGTATGAGATGTGGGAGATAAGGATCAAACAATACTTTCAAATCCAGGATTATGCTCTATGGGAGGTCATAGAGAATGGAAATTCGTGGGTACCTATTCCTGTTACAACAACAGAAACTGGTCCATCAACAGGATTGAAGATGACTGTGCCTTCTACTGCTGAAGAAAAGACGGCTAAAAAGAATGATGTAAAGGCCAGAAGTCTACTGCTCATGGCACTGCCTAATGAACATCAACTTACCTTCAATCAGTATGTTGATGCTCAATCAATGTTTGCTGCTATTAAAGCTCGATTTGGAGGGAATGAAGCAACAAGGAAGACTTAGAAGGCTTTGCTGAAGCAACATTTGAAAACTTTAATGCTTCAAGCTCATAATCACTTGATTCTATCTTTAACAGGCTTCAAAAGCTTGTTAGTAGATTGGCAATTCTGGGTGTGGTTACTCTTTTAAAGGATCTAAATGTTAAATTTTTGAGGAGCTTACCTTTTGAATGGGATACACATGTGGTAGTCTGGATGAACAAACCCGATTTTGATACTATGGGTTTGGATGATTTGTACAACAATTTTAAAATTGTTGAACAGAAGGTAAAGAAATCTGTTGGCACAAACAATGATGATAAGAACTTGGCATTTCTAACCACTTCAGGTGCAAGCAGTACTAATATTATTAATACTGCTAATCCTGAAGTTAGTACTCGTAACACCAAAAGTTTTAAACTGGCCAGAACTGAAAATTAAGTACTGCTAGTTTTAGTGATGCCACAGTATATGCCTTTTTATCCACTCAACCACAAGGGTCTCAACTAGTTCATGAAGATCTTGAGCAAATTCATGATGATGATTTGGAAGAAATGGATCTAAAGTGGAATATGGCACTACTGAGCATGAGGGCAAGAAAGTTCTATCAGAGAACTGGAAGGAAGATCATCATTGATGGAAGCAGTACTGCTGGATATGACTAAATCAAAGGTAGAATGCCTCACTGCCACCAAATGAGGACATTTGCCATAGAATGCAGAGCAACCAAGAGAGTAAGACAACATAAATTGGAATCAAGGTAGCTCATCAAAGGCAGTAAGGATTAAAGATGCTTCTGAAAAGGCAATGTGTGCTATAGATGGTGCTGGATTTGATTGGAGTGATATGCAGAGGAATAAGATTCCAACAAACATGGCTCTCATGGCATTCTCAGATTCTGAGGTAACAAATGATAAATCTTGTCAAAGATCTTGTTGCAAAATTTATGAAGCCTCGTAAAGAAACAGTATGATATTTACTGTTAAATAATAATGATACTGTTTTTAAAGCTCTACATACAAAAGAGGTTTATCAATTTTAAGAAGGGGCAGCATTCATAAATATAAAGACAATCTGAAGTCCTTTTTTCTGAGGAAATTGTTTTGCTTAAAAGAAGTGTAGGTCACAAAGAATATCACATGGGATTACATAGGGCTGAACTTGAAAATGTTAAACAAGAAAAGGAGGGGTTTGAGTTTAAGATTACAAAGTTTGAAAAATCAGCAAAACACTTAGATCAGTTGCTAGCAAGTCAGATAACTGACAAGAGCAAAAAGGGTTTTGGTTATAATGTTGTCCCCTCACCTCACCCTTTGATTCTTAATAGACCAACACCTTTAGACTTATCTTATTCATATCTAGAAGAATTCAAACAACCTAATGAGTATGGCCCTAGGGATTCTAGTTTAAAGCCTACCATTGGTTGTGATAAAGAGTCAGATAATTCTAAGGAGAATACTGATGACTCTTTGGAACAACATCAAATAACTGATACTGAAACTAGCTCTGTTAAGTCTTCACTTAAGGTAGACAAAGATTGGAAAGAAAAGTTTTTCTATCCTGCTAATCATGTTAGGGAAGTAGAACCTAAGAAAGTTAGAGAGAATAATGATGCTCCAATTATTGAAGATTGGGTGTCAGATGATGAGGATGATGATGAGCCTAACCCTAAGGTTGAAAAGAAAACTGTTATACCTACTGCTACTAAGAAAGAGTTTGTTAAACCTGAAAAACCAGTTAAAAGGTCAGTTAGGTATGCAGAGATGTACAGGTCACAAAGACCTAGGGGAAACCAAAGGAACTGGAATGGTCAAAAATCCAATCAGTTAGGATGTAACTTTGTGTTTAATAACAAGGCATGTTTTATCTGTGGAAGTTTTGATCACATTCAATACAGCTGTCCTAACCAACAGAGGAAAAGAATAGTAAGTGGAAATAATTATAACAAAAAGGATAATGACTACTATTCTAAAACCTCTCATTCCAGTGCACACAAACATATGGCTCCAAGAGCAGTCTTAATGAAGACTGGCCTAAAATCTGTTAATACTGCAAGGCCTGTTAATACTGTTAGGTCTGTTAACACTGGTAGACCTTTTAGTACTGCTAGGTCTTTTAATACTGTTAGGCCTTCTTATACTGCTCACCCCAAATCAACAATTCATTGTGCTAGACCAAGGACATATTTTCAAAATCAAGCACAATCAACTGTTCACAGGCCCTTTTCAAAAAGAACAACATTCACAAAAAGGTGTTTTAATCAAAAGTTTGATACTGGTAGGCCATTTAGATCAACTGTTAATACTGTTAAAGCATCAGCATGTTGGGTCTGGATGCCAAAGAACAGAGTGGTAGATCATGTATCCAAAAACATCAGTGCATCAGTTACTTTGAAAAGATTGGATTACATTGATGCACAAGGAAGATTCAAGTCTGTGATGGCTTGGGTTCCCATAAGAAGGTGATTTGGAGGATCCTTCCAAACAGGGGAGGATATGTAAAATATTAATGAAGATCACTTTTGTTCAGATGGATGCACAGGCTCAGGGGAGACAAGAGTGCAGCAAAAGCAGAAAGACCAAGAAGATGAAGTGTTTGGAAGAATCCTCTCAACAAAGAAAATGAAGGTTTAATTCAAGAAACTTGATGATTTAAAGGTAAATCACAAGTTTAGGGGAGGATTGTTGGGAATTAAACACTTCAGAGTTAGTACTGCTAAGCCAACAGTTAGTATTACTAGAAGAAAACAGTTCGTACTACTCAAGATTACAACTGCCAGTACTAAATCTGTCAGTTAATACTGCTAGAGTAAGTTAGTACTGCCTGTACTAATTTAAGACTATTGAAGAACCTACTACTGCTGGTTATAGAGTTACTACTGCTGGTTCAAGATTAATGCTGTTGGTGAGAAAGTTAATGCTGCTGAAAGTCTTCTTGTTGTTTCAACTGAAGTTAATGCTAATTAAATAAAGTTTATGATGATTAGTCAAATAGAAGACTGAAGTTAATGATGATTGAAGAAATTAATGTTGATTGAGAATTTGACTAAATACTTAGGAAAGTATTTAATATTTAGTCATTGTATTTCATATATTTGACTAAATATTTAGGAAAGTATTGTAAGCTCATTAGGACTCCTTGGTGTATAAAAGAAGATCCTAGGGCATCTAGTTTAACTCATCTCATTCATCTCATTATTATACGCATACATAGACACATACGCTTAAGAGATATAGAAAGATTGTAATAGCTTCAAGGTTTGTAACCCTAGTACTAATCAAGAGTACTCGTATTATCAATAATATTGAAGCAGTTTGTGATATATTTATTGTTGGTACTGTTCCATTGCTAAATACTTCTAGAGTATTGAAGTGTAGATTCCGCATACACTTTGATATACAAACAAAGTCTCAACCGTTGTTATTCTGGATTCATCCAAGGTAACATACTCTTTACAAGGTAAAGAATCGATCAAGGCATGGGATCAACAAACACTTTGTTTCTTGACGAATACGAGTGTTCTTCTCTTGCACTTGATAGAGAGGAAAGATGAGATGAAGAAGATAAGATAAGATCACTTGAAACAAGATCTAAGTATTCTAAGGTAAATAATGACAAATCTTGCTCTAAAACTTGTCTGACAAACTATGAAGCCTAAAGGACAAACAGTAAGATGATATTGCTTGTTAAAATTAGATGATACTGGTTTTAATGCTTCTACATAGAAAAGGAGGTTTAATCAATTTTAGAAGACAAATTTCTTAAATATAGAAGAATTTGAAGTCCCCTTTATTTCAATAAATTGCTTTGCTTAAAAGAAGTGTAGGTCACACAGAAGATCAAATGGAGTACTTAGGAACTGAACTTGAAAAGGTTAAAACAAGAAAAGGAAGGGTTTATTATAAGATTGCAAAGTGTGAAAAATCAGCCAAATAGACTATAGATCAGTTTGTTAGCAAGTGAGATACCTGACTAAACAAAAAGGATTGGGGTATAGTGCAGTTCCTCCCTCATCCTTTGATTCTTAATAGACCAACCACCTATAGACTTAATCTTATTCTAGTCTGATTTAGTTTCAAAGAGGACCTGATTCAACAGGTTATGGTCCCTGAGAACAGCAAGATAAGAGTCTAATGTAGTTTGTGATATTCTTCAATTGATAACAATCAAATTCAGAGCTCCAATTATTAAAGAATGGGTTTTTGATAATGAGGATGAAGTTGAGTCTCCTGTTGTGGTAAAGAAGAAAACTATTATTCCTACTGCTGCTAAAATAGAAAAACCAGTTAGGAAGCCAGTGAGATATGCTGAGATGTACAGGTCCACAAAAGACCTAGATGAAACCAAAGTATACTGAATGGTCAAAATCCACATCAGTTAAGATAGTAAACTTTGTGTTTAATAGAACAGGCATGTTTTATCTGTGGAAAGTTTTGACACACATTCAATACAGCTGTCCTAAACCAACACAGAGAAATGAAATAAGTGGAAAATAATTCTAACAAAAAAAAAAGGATTAATAGAAACCCATATAAACATTCCTAAAAACCTCTCATTCCATGCACAAAACATATGGCTTCCAAAGTCATCTCTTAATGAAGACAGACTCTAAAATCCTGTTAAGTACTTGCTAGGCCTTTAATACTGTTAGGATCTAATTAACACTGTAAACCTTTTAGTACCTAGGTCCTTTAATACTGTTTGGCCTTCCTTATAACTTGCCACTAACCCCAATCAACAGTTCATTGTGCTAAGACCAAGGACAAATGTCAAAATCAAGCACAATCAAATGTATTCACCAAATCTTTATATGACCCTTTTACAAGAGAACAACATTAACAAAAAGATGTCTTAAATCAAAGGTTTTAATGATGTTAACGCCTTCAGCATGTTGGGTTGGGGAAGCCAAAGATACAACAGTATAGATCATGGAACCAAAAACATCGTGCAAAGATCAAGTTACTTTTGAAAAGATTGTATTACATTAGAATGCACAAGTGAAGATTTCAAGTTGTGATGGCTTTGTGGAGTTTAACCGCATAAAATAGGCTGATTTGGAGGATCCTTCCAAACAGGGGAGGATATGTAAAATATTAATGAAGATCACTTTGTTCCGATGGAAGTCTCAGGCCCCGGGAGACAAGATTGCAAGCACAATAAGCAGAAAGACCAAGAAAGATGGAAGTGTTCTTGAAGAATCTCTCAACAAAGAAAATGAAGGTTTAATTACAAGAAACTGTGTAATGATATTAATACAGTAGAACAATCACAAGTTTAGGGGAGGATTGTTGGGAATTAAACACTTCAGAGTTAGTACTGCTAAGCCAACAGTTAGTATTACTAGAAGAAAACAGTTCGTACTACTCAAGATTACAACTCGCCATAGCCCAGATACTATAACCTAGTCAGTTCATACTATACTGCTAAGTAAGATTACGTATACTAGCCATGTACTAATTTCAGACTATTGAGACACCTACAACTTCGCTGGTTATAGAGTTTACTTACTTAAGACCTTGGCTCGTTTCAAGATTCAAGGCTGTTGGTGAGAAAGTTAATGCTGCTGAAAGTCTTCTTGTTGTTTCAACTGAAGTTAATGCTAATTAAATAAAGTTTATGATGATTAGTCAAATAGAAGACTGAAGTTAATGATGATTGAAGAGATTAATGCTGATTGAGAATTTGACTAAATACTTAGGAAAGTATTAAATATTTAGTCATTGTATTTTTCATAATATTTGACTAAACCTTAAGGAAAGTATCGTAAGCTCATTAGGACCCTTGTGTATAAAAGAAGATCCTAGGGCATCCAATTTTAACTCATCCATTCTTCTCATGTATTAAAACGCATCAAGTAGACAAATACGCTTTAAGATATATAGAAACGATCGTAATATCTTTCAAGGTTGTAACCCTAGTACTAAGCAAGAGTACTCGTAGTATCAATATATTGAACAGTTTTGTGATATATTTATTGTGGTCGACATGTCTCCATTCATAAAGTCACTATCTAGAGTATTAGTGTAGATTCCGCATCACTTTTGATATACAAACAAAGTCTCAACTATTGTTATTTTGGATTCATCCAAGGTAACATACTCTTTACAAGGTAAAGAATCGATCAAGGCGTGGGATCAACAAACACTTTGTTTCTTGACGAATACGAGTGTTCTTCTCTTGCACTTGATAGAGAGGAAAGATGAGATGAAGAAGATAAGATAAGATCACTTGAACAAGATCTAGAGTATTTAGTGATCAAGAGTTTTAGATAAGAGAAAGAAGTTTTAAGAGAGAGAAAGAAAGACCTGAAAAATTTCATTCAAAGAGGAATGATTGCACAAGAGGTGGACCTTGATGGATAACTCTTCTCTCTCTCTGGCCAACTCTCTATATTCTCTACTATATCTATATCTATTATCTCTAATTTGTGTTAGAGGGGCCGCTAGGCTATAAGAGGCCGCCACCTCATTCCGCTCCCCCTTTTTGTCTTTTTTGTGGGGAAATGTTGTATGGGGAAGGTTGTATCTGGTGTAGAAGCTTCCGTTTTGGAGGAAAAATTTAAATTTCAAATTTTAAGTTTTTAATAAAACTTTTCTTTTAATTAGAAAATATTTTGTATAATTAATTTTGTGAAAATCTTTAGTAAAAATGTAATGGATAAGAGAAAAATATTTTTTTGATCACTAATCATGCTTAATGATTTGTTTGTTCATACCTTAAGTGATCACTAATCTTAGAAATGGAATTTTACGATTAATAATTTGTAAACGTTTAATTTTATTGTAAATGTTTTTATATTTTGTTATTATCAAAACGTTGAGAGGTCGAAAAATATAAATAACGTTTTTAGACATTATTTGTATTAACATAATGGTTAAAAAAATTAATGGACAAGTTCACATATTAAGATGAACAAACTCATAGGTTTTTATATATATGAACAAGTTCGCAATTAGTGATGAACAAGTTTAGAGTGTCATGAATTACTTTTTTGTTAACCAAAAACATAAGATACACAAACGTTGTGTTAATCATTTTTAACTTTCATTAAAAGTCTTCTTCATTATATATTTTTCACCTGTTAGTGCAAATATTACGATATTTAAACTAAACAAGTCCTTTGGTTTTAATAATGACAAACAAGTAACTTGTAATACATAACGTAAAATGAGCAAGTTACGCGTGATCACAACTCATCAACGCATACATTCATCAACACCTCTCGACGTCTCGAGTCTACTCATGCTTCAACAAAACGTATGAATATGTTTTTTAAGTTGCATTATGATCAACCCATTTAACAAACTATGTGATTAATCATATTAGACAATAGGACAAAATTAATCACTAACTTAACTAGACAAGATCTTCCATATTAGAAAACAATTTTAGAAGATCAAAACATGTCTAGATATATTAGATAATAGGACAAAATAATTAGGGAATAAAGACAAAACTAATTATTCTTGTTTAACCATTTTTGAAAACAAATCTTACAAAATATTTTCCTTCTAGAACAATATCAAATCAGATTTTATAAGTACATTAAGGATCTAAGAAAAAGATTTAAAAAGATTTGAAAAGATTTTGAAGAGATTTGAAAAGATTTTGAAATTGGCCTAGGGGACCACGGATCCACCTAAATAGGCATACAGATCCACCATACCTGGATCCGTAGCACCTTGACGGCCAAGTTTTGAGTTTTTTATAAATACCACCCTTTTTTCTTAGTTTTTCACCCAAGCTTTTCACAACCTTTCTTCCACATTATTACACACATTTAGGATCATTAGAATCAAGTTTTTACAATGTAAAAACACAATTAATCATATCATCAAAACCCCATTAACCCTTGATCATAATGCTTCTAACTTTCATTTGTTGCAAGCATGATTCTATATGATCCTCCATTCAAGCAAGCTTAGAGATCTTGCCATCATCATCCACCACATACCTACATATATGAAGATCTATCACAACAAGCCAAGAGACTTGTCATCTTCATCAACAACATCATGCTTAGTGATCTTGATGTTTTAGATTAGGCTTTTACATCCAATTGACAATTATGTCTTGGATCATCATTATACACATTTGTGTATCAATCATTATACAACAAACTAGATGTTAGGTGGTTTATGTGTTTGAGCCATAAAACACATGGTTTGTTATATTGGGCCATAAAACATAACGGGTTTGGTTGTACCCGAAGAAGGACTCGATATTTAGCTTAGTACCGGATAAAGTGTAAGCGATGTTAGGTTGGTTCTACCTCGAAGTAGGACTCGGTATTTAGCTTAGTACCAGATAAAGTGTAAGAGACGTTGTGTGGTTTTCTCCGCCTTAAAGGAGCTTGTTGATTTAGTGAAGTAACTCTTGAGTTGGGTACTCGAGGAGTAGAGTAGGGCGAAGAGGAGCTTCGTAGCCGAACCACTATAAATCATCGTGTCTGGTTTGCACTTTCTTTTACTTATCGCTTTACATTTATATTTGCCTTTATCGCTTTATGTTTATGTTTGCATTGCATCTATGTTTGTGTTGTATATTGTATTGTGGTGATATGCTTTGTTTGATGTTATTTAGTATAATTGTTGTAGTATAAACTTGATTGGTTGTTTGATACAAAAGTCTTATGTTTATAAAGGAAACGTATTCACCCCCTCTATGATTCCACAATTGGTATCAGAGCCATGTCGCTCTAGTTTTCAAAACAAATAGTTTTAAAAATAGAGTACGGTCCATGTATCAAATTTCCTATCAAGCGACACATAATGTGAAAAGTTTTTTGTTTAGTACTTACAAGTTTTGGGGTTAAATATAAAGTGTTACAATAACTTGAAGGTCTTTTAAAGAATCCAAAACAAAGAGAATAATGTGTCTAAAAGTGTGATAAACGATTCTACCAAAATTTCACCACTCGTGCGATCTTCGGATCCACCAAAAGTGGATCCACCTATGAGATCCGTCTATGACATTTTCAGTTTTTGTCAAACTTCAAAAATTCATAGAAAATCAACCGTGCGTCGGATTTCGATGATTCAAAAACCAGAATTGAAGGATTTTGAATGTAATTTCCAATGGAATTGGTCTCAAGTATTAATTTAAATTTTAAATTAGTCAAATAAGCATAATGCCATAGAGTGTCCAAAACTAAAATTTCATTTTAGCGTAAAAAGTTGATTTTAACTTTTCCTTTCGAGTCGGACACTTCTAGTTGGTTTACTTTTCAAAGTTGGTGTATTTTATCATTGGAAAATAAATGCATTTTTCAAACTTACTAATGAGGAGAAAACTAAATTATTTGCAAATAAAATCAAAGTATGTATACATTGTTATATTTAATACACAAAACAAAGTGTAGTATTTTTGTGTGTTATGCTAAATGATTATTTGTTCTACTTTGCATCTTAATATTGTTAATCAATCTTTGATATGCTTATTGTATTTGTAGTTGAGCTTCTTTGTTGATTAGCATAATCTCGTCATGTGTGTTATTTATTAGTGTTCATGTATATGCGTCAATTGATCTTATGGAAGATCTCTTGCACTAAGTTGAGAAATTGCTTTTGCATTGCATATAGATATAGATCACTATGTTTATAAATGTTATATCAACATTTTGTAAATCTTATAATTTATGTTAACCCACTTAGGATTGAGAGCTAAGCAAGTTTGTCAAATCTTTTAAATAATATTATATTGGACGATTATCGTGCTACTAATATAACTGATAAAATGTGTCACCACTATATAGTCAACACTTCCATTTTATCAAAGTCTCTAGATCATGTCATCCCATTATCTTGTTTAAACATAGGTTTCTAAACAAGAGAAAAGTTCATAATAACACATTAGTATGTAATAAAAGGAAAATGTGTTTTGAACTTAGTTTGTGCTTGCTTTAGTCTAATTCACAATCACAACTAACAAATATTAAGATTAAAATAAACATAGAATTTCTTGTAATTCTAAATTAGAAAGATTAACTTTCTTGGTAAGTTTCATTTTGAAGTTTTATCTTCGAATAAATTTTCACATTAACATTAACTTGAAATGAAAATATTCACCCTAGTCAAAAGCTTGAAAATATTATATAAAAATGTAGTAGTTTCGAAAAAGATTCATAATGCTTAAAATGACTAAGATAATTTTGTGTACTCTTTAGAAGTCGAAATCTAAGTATATTGTGCACAATAATTAATAAGTTTGTCTCACATGTAAAATATACGACAATACCAAAGAAACAAGTAAACTCATCATTTTAAATGATCTCACACTTAAGACTAGTCTTAGGCTTAATGGAACACATTAGGAAAATCTTTTGTTTTCTTTTAAAAGAGTGTTTGTGAGGGTCAAGAAAGATGTCGGATATATATCGATTCAGTATTCAAATTATGATTGATATCATTTTTCAAATCTAATTGCTGAGTTTTTGAGTTTAGATATAAAATCGGATTCATT
>BQNB010097851.1:0-25290 GCA_026074375.1 Tanacetum coccineum | reverse complement strand
ATTTATAGGCATCTTAAATTCAATCACTGATGATGGTGACCTTGTTCACTAGATATGTAGACATGGTTGTATCCTCCGCCCAAAGAACCTTGGACAGACCAGACTGAATCAGAAAACAACGTACCTTAGCCAAGACTGTCACGTTCGTCTCCTTAACCAACCCATTCTGCTGCTGTATCACTGCAACACCTAAATATTTGGCGACCCCACTCTTTGTACATTGTTGTGTAGACCTTTGATTTTTAAAAATAAGAACATTACCCGTCTTGATCTTCCACCCAGTCTGATATTCCTTTTCCTGCTCCTTTACCAAGCAGACTGTCTTTGTCTTCTCTACAGGTTGCTTGTCCTCCAACCATCTTTGAGCCACTGCAGTATCATCGTTACTAACCTGAAAAACCTCAGCTTCACGATCTCCTTGAGCTCCTTGCAGTTCCACCTTAAATCAAACACGTTTTTCATCATGTACTCCATGGACTCCTATTTCAACACCAAGACCAAGTTGTTTGAACCCATTTTTTAAAATCTTTATGCTTTTGTACAATATTCTCATCGAGCTTTTTAATGTTTAACCTAGTATTCATACTAGCCATTCTTTTAACTCTTTGCTAACCGTTTAATATTTTTTGAATTTACCTACACAAAATACGATCAAGCAAAGTAACTTGTTTGTAAAAACCCTTGCTTTATCGATATAACCCTAAGAATAAACCTTCTTAGAAATCGATCAAACCAATAAACCCTTCAAAAACAAAACCCTTTCTTACTCAAATATTGATTGATCCGTGGGCATAAAACCGTCCAACAAATCGACAACCCTTGAATCAAGAAAGTATCCTACTCTTTTTAAAGTAACCCTTGTCGTACTTTTACTTATGCAAAATAATTTCTTGTAACCTAAGAAACCTTGCAACCTCGACAAGTCTTGGACTTATTCTCTGACCCTTTGTTTATTCTGATAACCTTGTGATATAAACCTCACAACACTGAATCAAACAAAGTACCTTGTGCAATAACTCTCTTAAGTCTTCTACACCTTGTCGCGGACCCGGACAATCGAAGAACTCAAGAACCTTTACCTGTCGATACCCTGCTCCAATAAGAAATTGTTGGAAGAAATCCAACAAACCGGTTTCTAGAGTAAAACCACGAATCAAGAACTACTCCAACAAGACTTGAATACCAAGAAACCGTTTAAAGTAAATCTTTTGTCGATTAAAACCTAGCAAACCTAAAACTTGAAACCCAAGTAACAAACTAGTCGACAAATTCCCTGATGATAGAAGAACCCTAACCGGAAAACCTTGAAAAAATAAATCAAAGAAAACCATTTGATGAAACCCTTGCTCAAATCAATCAAACTTCACCACCAAGTAACATTCTTTAAACTAAAACCTTGAAGTTGAAACTTCTTGCAAAACCTTGTCACCTTTGAAGCTCAAAACTGAAACGCCAAGAACCTTGTGAGAAAAGAAAAGATTTCCTATAAACCAAGGAGAATCGATCCGCCTCCTTGCAAAAAAACTTCAAGAACCTTGTTGCCCAAGTAATATTGACTTGTAAACCTAGAAACCTTCCTTGTAATCTACACAACGATAGCCAAATATTAACCAATATATGACAAAGAACACAACCACCAGACCAGAAACTTCGATAACTTCTATCTCCCTATGATATTATCAAATAACGTCACATTTTACCATCATTTATCCCGTACATTTTACCAACTTTTTATATAATTATTGCAAGATTTGGTACTTAATTGTTTAAAGTTTACAATTGCAGTAATTCTGGAGTAACTTGTAAAGACAAAGCTAAAAGGCGCAATTCTAGAGCTTAAACGAAGACATTCGAAGAAAACTAATATCTGAATACTATACGCCATATCCAGCAAAGAAGATACGACGTATCTATGCCAGCTCATCACAAGAATACGCGTAATGATCAATTCCTGATTCGGCATATGACTGATTACCTATATGCCGTATGCACTAACTGGCCATCAGTCAAATATTGATAGTTATTATGATTAAAGGCAATTAATCTTAATTGATTTGATCTTATCATGAACTCCAAGGAAAACAACCATATACGTTGTATGCCGACGATTCTATATGGCACATCAAGCATTTTTCAGAAACTATAAATAGAGGACTCAACTACGAGTTTTTAGTGTGCAATATCATATTCTCTGTATAGTATCATTAGAGTTTGAATTTCATAAGCCAAGAAGAGCAGCCAAGGTCACGCACCAACCATAATTCCATAGAAGAAATCGTGTAATTTCTATTTTCTTAATCATTCGATTCTTAAAATTGTTTGATTACTCTTGTATGATTATGACGATTGTGGGCTAATACCCTCAGGTATTAGCCATGTTTATGAAGATTATTATGTTTTGTTTGATTTAATTCTGGCTTGTTTAATTAATCGTTGATGTTTAGTTATGTTTATCGCCTATACTTGTTTATGTGCTTGTACATGCGACCTATCATTCAACTGGGTCTACTGAGACTTAACCGGTAATCTAGATGCTAGGATAGCTCTCTAGGTTGTGTTTTGTACGCCCGGACCAATAGGATCACAAATGGCACCCTGTCTTTACCCTTTGATTATGAGCTTAGTTAGACCGGCAGGTGACCCGATAATTGTTTAGCAATCATGTTCTTAATTAATTGGTAATTGATTTGGGTGGTGGATTACCGGTGTATAAAACAACATCAAGTAATAAGTGGGTAAAGTCCCAATGGGCGAGGGTATTAACAGGATCACCACTGCTTTAATTCCCTATGATATATTATAATTAGACTAAGGATGCTTTATGCGGATACGTTGATCGTGACAAGATTGTTCGTATCTAGGTCTTAGGAAGAAGAACCGCCTAAGTCTTAAGAATGATATGCCGCCTCGAAATAAACAGCCATTGCACTAATTAATCAAACCAACATATAATCGGATTAAACATGGTTAATACAGTTTTCTTATATTTGGCTTGTACCGCTCTTTTCCTTTTGTTATTTGTCTCTTGTGTTTATTGTGCTTAGAATTGATATTTGTCACTGTAAACCTGTGTCATTCTCTCAGGCTGAACCCCCCCTTTACCTCTAGTTAATATGTATAGCACAGGTTTAACAAGTAATTAGATTAATCTAGATAGACTAAAATACTGATAGAATATTAGGTTAACGTTCGCTCTTAGTGTTCGACACCCTACTTACCGTGAAGCTGCATCTTGACCGGGTACACTGCCCGTTAGAGTGTGGTCTTTAGGTTTGTCGACTAAATATAAATTTAAAACTTGATAATCATTAATTAAACCTACACGACACTGTACACATCAAGTTTTTAGCGTCGTTGCCGGGGAGTGAAGTTGTTTAATTCTTATTCATTAGTGTTTTAGTTTAGTTTAAATTGCATATTTGTGTGCTTGTTTGTGTGTTTAATTTCCTGCATTGTATATATTGCATATTGTATGTTTGTGTATCTTATTACAACCTGCTGTAACTTTCCGAGTCGAATACTGAATACATCGTATTCAATTTATTAGATACGACGTATAAATGTTTTCTAACCCAATACAACGTATTCGACTCTGTCATCAATACGGCGTATTCAGTTCACTGAATACGGCGTATTAGTCCATTTAACCTTTTTCTTCGTAGCAAATTAATTACAGTTAATGGACGACTCCAACATCACGATGGAAGAGTACATCGAGCTTATGGATGATTAGGCTCGAGGGCGTGATAAGACATTTAATTAGGGAACTGCTACGTACGGTGAGGTATATTGTGAAGATCTTGATTCTTTCACAGATTTTGAAACAGATTTCCCAACTATCGTCTATAATGATGCATCGACATCAAATCAAAATGTTTCTTCTGAACCAACTGTAAGTATTTACAATGCAATTAAATCTGACATTGATTTTCACATATCATTTTTTAATTCCGAGGATGAGGATTATACTTTTATATATAACAAGGATTCATCTTCTTATAAATTAATTCCTGCCAATGATTTAAAACCAAAACCGGTAAATGACTATGTTGAAATCAATATTGAATCGTGTTTGGAGAACATTGATGTCAAACCAATGGATATTGATATTTGCATAAGCAAAGACACCACTCCCGTTAAGTTTGATGAAAACTTTAAGACCCTATTATACTACGTTGGATCCATGTTTTAATTCAAGTAAGGTTATTTATCATTAATCATTCAATATGTCTATGTGTTATGTGATTGATTTATCCTCTTGCTTTCATTATAAAATGCGAGGCTAAACCCTCCTTTGTATTTGCTTATGATTGCATGAAAGTCAGATTGTAGATCCTGTTACTGTTGCTTCTTATTGATGAATGTGCGCGTTATGCTTTAGAAAACCAGCTTTTGTGATGCAGGGCATGTTCGAGCTCCGACTCCTCTGGCTTAGCCGTCGGTTCTTCGGTCAACACGTGAAGTCAAGTGTTTAATTATTTTGAAGAGATTGAAGGGGAAAATGACAATTTATAATTGTCAATCTATCTTTTTTAATGTTATTATTTTTTGTTAAAAGATATGTTTAGATTTTAGGAATTGATTAGTTTCTTTATTTGAAAGTCAAAGATTGTATTTGACTTTCTCTAGTCAAAGATTGTATTTGACTTTCTTACCATATAAATGTAATAGGTTTAGGTGTTGGAAAATATTTTAAGAATTGAATAAAGAATTTCTCTCGAAACAGTTTTGTTTCTTGTTCATTCGGTTGGCCGGAGAACAACGCCGTCGATTGTTACTTGGTTGGCCAAGAACGATTGCCGCTAGGGTTACACTTAGGTTTATCCTTTTTTTACCCACTCGTATACGAATCTGTATCAAGTGGTATCAGAGCTCAGGAATCTCGAGATGTCTGCACCAAGAAGAGATCGCCTACACTAACACCGTCGATTCGCCGCCGGAGGCAACGGTAACGATGAACGCGATCCCCGCGATGTCGAGATTGAAAGACTTCGTGAACGGGTTCGTGAACTTGAAATACAACACGAGATCAGGCAGATCCGGAAAAGGATCCGAGAGCTCGAGTTAACCGGGAATGAGGAGCATCCTCCTAATGGCGACATTATCTATGATTACCCTCCCGCGTATGATGAATATGAGGATGAGGAATGGTATTCTTGGATGACCGGTGCCGGAGTTACTTATGATCCAACTGGTGTGAAAATACAGGATAGTCTCCAAGGTGGTCAAGCGGTTGACTTTGTTGACCTAGTTGACCTAGATTTATCGACTCTGGGAGCATCTGATAGAAAAGAATTTTGGTTGATGTCCACAGGTAATGGTGACAGGTGGTCCTGTAGCCTCCATGGCAACCCTTCCGTTCGTGCCGGAAGTACAGCGGAGAAAAGGTGACGAAGCTTCAAATTGGGTGATGGAGCCTCATGCAAATAATGATACAGTGGATTTAGGTTTATATGTGAAGAATGGTTTTTTTAACAAAATTGGTCTAGTGGATTGTGGACCACAAGATCAAATGGGAAGAAAAGATTATGAGGGGCCAACTACTACTTCTTTGGATGTGCTTAAGTCACTATCGTCAAAAATTGCTACAACAAAGTGTGTTGGAGCTGAGCTATTTGAGCGGTTTAATTTGATAGCAAACAGTGATCGGTTCATGATCCCCTACTGACCAGGTGTCACAGGTCTCGTACCAGGGTGAGACGACCGTGAGTTTAAGTTTGTTTAGTGGGAAATGGTGCAATAATAAATGGGGGGAGTCGGGTTGATGTTCCATTTGACCCAGGTGACTTTGCTAGAAGGCAAACTCGAGGCGTGTTTTTCGTAGAGGGGTGAGTAATGATGCAGGCGATCTGGACTGACCCGGTGATCTGACCCGACCCGACTCGCGAGAAGACCCACATGGAAAACAATTATGGGGATTATTATCTATGACTTAATATTCCAAGTTTATCTTTATTTTAGTAATAGAATAATAACCAATTGTTATTTGATTAGAAAAGCATTTAATTTCTAATCAATTACATATTTAGGAATAGGAAAGTCAAATCAATCTTTATTTAGATTGATTAGGTTTTAATGTCTTTCCTTATTTTAGTGGTGCTAGGATTAGTATAAATAGGGATTTGGTGTTTTGTGTAAAAAGTAGTTTTTAAGAATTGAATAAAGAATTTCTCTTGAAACAGTTTTGTTTCTTGTTCATTCGGTTGGCCGGAGAACAACGCCGTCGATTGTTACTTGGTTGGCCAAGAACGATTGCCGCTAGGGTTACGCCTAGGTTTATCCTTTTTACCCACTCGTATACGAATCTGTATCATTTTGTTTGTATCGCTGTAGACACGTCTAGGGAAACGTAAGTGCGTAGAAAGGATACCATCGGGTAACAGTCTTCATACTACCTTACCCCCTTATATGGTTGATCCCTCATAAGATATTTCACAAGCATTTAATATACTCTTAGGGGCCTGATAATAGTCTTCATACTACCTTACTTGTGCGTTGCCTTAGCGGAATATTAAATAGACGGCGGGTTCGTGTAATCCATTCATGACCTAGTAAATACTTACACATATCATCACAAGTGTGACAAGGCAACAGGATTAGGAAAAGCAATCTGATAAGTAATGCATGATTAAGTAAATACATTTAACTATCATAAAGTTATCACCAGTAGATTAGAGTAGATATTAGTTTAGTTATTAGTTAAACAAACCAACCTCTCAAACCATAGATTTACCTGCTTTCATAAAATATAGAAACACAAAAATAATCTTCTCTCAACCTCTAAAATTCTGTTAGACCATGATCAAGCCTTCCCAACCTATTCCTCTAGAGAACGATAACAACCCCCGAGTCTTGCCTATACTACTACTACAACGGTTAGGTACTTTGCCTAGGGAGTTGTAAAACTTCTTGTAAGAAGTCATATGACCCTCGCATTAATATGACATAAAAAAGTACTTGTGCAAAGATGGGAACAAATGGGTGTTATAGCTTACCGAGTGGAAGAGGATCACAGGCGTGAATAATGGCATAGGCGTGAAGAATAGAATAGGCATGAAGAATGGAATCAGAAGCTTGAAGAACTAAAGAATCTAATTCAGTTTTTCATTCGAAATCTCATAATGCTTGTTATAACACCACTAGAAACAACTAAGGTACCCACGAAACCAATTCAAGATTCTCCATGTTATGATGATTTGACATCTGATCAAAAAAAAATACGGACTGTTTCAAAGAATCTAACAAGGAAGATTCAAGTAAAACAGAGGGTAATCCAACTAGTAGCAAAGAAGATGGAACAGATTCTTTAAGGGAACAGGGAGAAGATGATTGGCAGCCTGCTAGTGAAACTAATTTATAGGATATTCAGGACACGCCTGATTGCTGTAATCTAAACCTACGCATGGATGTGACACAGGAGGGTCAGGGACGCTCAAAACCAAGTTCCTGTTCATATGGTCCTGACTTAAGATGTGATCGTGTGCTACATTTGGTGGTTATCCAAGGGTTAGGAAGCAATTACAAGAGAAGTAGGCTAGAATTCCAATCTACTATGATCCTTGTTCTACAACTTGAACAAAATGTTTTTATGGACTCCTCTTTGAACAAAGGATGTCTTGGGATCCTGAAATTAGAGTGGTCAAGATTTTGAAGTAACACCTTGAGGACAAGGTGTGTTTAGGGGCGGGGGTATTGATACGACCCCTAAACTATCATATTCTATTATTATAATTATTATCAGTATTTAATTAAGTAGATAAATATAATTACTATTTAATTAATATATAGTGTTTAATTTAAGTAAGGTTTATTCTACAAGAATAGTTCTAGGATGTCTTTTATTATAAATAAAGGATGAATGATGTAATTCAAATTATGTAGAAAATATATGAACGGTTTAGTTGTTTAATATCATTATTGGAAGAGAGATCGGCCTCTCGAAAGTTGATCACCTATCTTTATTTATTAGAGCTGTTTCAATTTTAGGTTTCATAAAAAATATTGTTCATCAGAACACTATTCATTCGAATCACTATTCACATCTAGAAATTTATGTTCATCCGAATCACTTTTCACCACCAGAAAATCATCTTGTTTATTAAAAATCCTTAAAGTTACTATTTACTGCAACGACAAAGTTACTATTAACTGCTGGGAATTTCTGTTAATCATTCTATTACAGTTCAACCAAAGTTCTGTTCATACGAGAACTTATTACTGTTATTGAAGTCAGATTAGTCATGACTAGCAAGGAATATCAGACACAAATGAAGGAGCGAATTTATAACGTCAAGAACAAATTAGAGGCTATGAGAGCTGAATCATCCCATAAACATGAAGAGCTTTTAGATATATTGAAGAAGTTTGCGATTTCAATAGGTCGCGCAAAGGAGGCTGAAGAATGGAAAAAGTGGCGTGATCTTAAAAGAGCTCAGGAAGCATCCGAAGATATAATATAAAATCCTAAATCACAAATCTTTGTCACTGAATATTGTGATGATAGATCAACACCAGAAGAACAACACATGATGGCTATATGTTCTGATAAGGAAAATGTAAAGTTTCCAACACAACCCGCCATAACTGAAATGAGTGAAGAAGATGGTAGTAATTTGGAGGAGCTTTTGGATGTTTTAACTGTGGAGGAAGCTGATATTACGGGACCAATTATGGCAGTAGTAGATGAACCTCTTATGATGCTAGGATCAGATCCAAACATCATCAAGGAAGATTTCTCTAATGAACTTGATGGAAAACATTCGGAAGATAAAAGTAAGCCATATCACAACACATTGAGATGGCAGATTATAAAGTTAAGATGGGGGGGTTTGATTGAAGGACTTTTGAGGGGCTTCATTGTGATTTAGGCAGGGGACAAGAAAGAAGAACATGGAATCCAGGGATCACTTATCGTCAATCAGGAAGAAACATTTTAAGTGGGCTGATATATAACGTGTCCCAACATTTTGAGCTTCTTGCTTACCGACTTGCGAAGAGAATATTTCAAAGGAGACTTTGGGATCCCGAAATTACTCACGGGGACATTCTAAAGCAACACCTTGAGGACAATGTGTTTTTGAAGGCAGGAGTATTGATACGATCCTGCATTAATATAATTTATCATAATTATATTATTAATTAATTAGTTTATTTAGTTTACTTTTATTATATTTCTTGGTGAGAAAGTTAAGGTATTAGGGTAACTCTAGGATATCATTTATTATATATACGACATTAAGATTGCAATTCTTATCATGTTTAATGAATATGAAGTATTGATTTGTTAATCAATTGGGGGGTCAGTTTATCTCATTAATATCAACCATCGGGGGGTCGGTTTATCCCATTAACATAAACCATTTATCTTATTTATTTTCTTCTCTTTATTCTATTATCGATTCGGTTCGTATCAGACATTAGAGGGGAGCTGAATGTTCTAACGACTGCATTTAAAGAGCTATATGTTCCTGTAGCATCCAAAGATATGTTCTTTCAAGAGACATCTGAAGACGTACAAGTTAGACTTTAAGTCTTATTTTATCTCGTTATTTTCATATTTTTTGAACTTACATTATTTTGAATGATCATTTATGATATTCATATTTCTGATCACACTTTCAGGAGTAGCAACAACAACAATAGCACTGACACAATTTGCACAATTTGTGGCAAATTTTGTGGCAATCTAGTATGCAAACACCTCATGGAGTTCATAATCACCAGGTACCAAAGTCGTCTCAAGGGCAGGCAACGCGTCAACAACAATTAGTTTTGAGGCAACAAAGACAACAACAAGGGCAAGCAACTCGACAACAACTACAACCAATACCAATTTGATTCAATGGGGGCAGCAGGTGAATGCTACAAATATGAAACAAAACCCACTAACTAGACAACAATATGGTTACTTGGATATGCAACAAGATATGCAGCAAAAAATCGAAGTTGTGTTAGTTTTTAGTTGCATATTCGAATATTCTTTTAGTTGTTTTTACAATACTAGAAAAAGTCTATACTTGTTTGTGGTGCATAGTGAACCTACATGTTAAATGTTTGATCAATAAATAGCATTTGAATGTCTATACTTGTTTTTGTGCATGCATCGGGTTTATGAAATATTAGATATTTTTATGTAATTTCTTTTTAGGTTTTCTTGTTCCAGAAAATATATCCACACTTTTCGAGTGTAGAGATTTTGACAATTTGTCCACACTTATAAGTGTGAATATTTAACAATGTTTTCACACTTTTAATTGTAGACATTTTTTTCAATTTTGTCACACTTTTTGGTTTGGACATTCAAATAACGTTTTCACACTTTTTAACTGTGGACATTTAGATAATATTTTCACACTTATATGTGTAGAAAAATTTGTCACACCCATTATTACCGCATATGAGAAAGCGCGAACTTTAGAATTTTATATATTTTTAACCGTGTATATTTGGCCTTTTAAATATTTTTTTTGTAATGTCCAGGCTTAAAAGTAATCACACACGCATAAGGGGGTGTTTGGATGTGAGTTTCTAAAGAGATACTCAGAATTCATGAATCAATGTCTTTAGAGATGATTTAAAAAGTTTACTTCCTGTTAATATAAATAATGTCTAAAAATGTTATTTATATTTTTCGACCTCTCAATGTTTTGATAATAAAAAAATGTAAAAACGTTTACGATAAAAATAAACGTTTACAAATTATTAATCGTAAAATTTCATTTCTAAGACTAATCACTTAAGATATGTACAAACAAATTATTAAGCATTATTAGTGATCAAGAAAATATTTTTCTTAACCATTACATTTTCACAAAATTATTTTTTACAAAAATAAATATACAAAAATACTTTTTAAAAAATTAAAATATTTTATTTAAATAATAAAATTTAAATATGGTTTCCCCCCAAAATGGAAGCTTTTATACCAGATACAACCTTCCTCACAAAAAGACAAAAACAGGAGCGTAGTCTAGTGGCTGCCCCCTTATAGGCCTGGCGGCCTCCAGATATATTTGGGAGCGCCGCGATCGCCGCCAGCTAGCCTTTGGAAATCCTGTCTATAAATACTGCACTATTGCTGGCAGAAAAACACATCTCTTTGCATGAATTTTTTCAGATAACTTTCTCCCTCTAAAAACCTTATTTCTCTCTCTAAATCTCTTGATTACTAACATTGTTTGATCTTGTTTCAAGTGATACAATCTCATCTCATTTTTCTTATTCTTTTATCAAGTGCAAGAGAAGAACATTCGTATTCGCCAAAAAATGAATTGTTATTTAGTGATCTCTCATATCTTCTTCTAAGTATCAAATCTCTATTGTAATTATCTTGTATAATTGTGTGATTTGGATTGTGTGTAAATACGATAAAGTAGATCTTGTGATTGTGTAGTGCTTGTGAAGTGGTAGATTGGTTCTAGCTAAGATTATGACTCGACATTTAGCTTAGTGTCGGAAAATAACGTAAGCAACGTGTAAACGGTTTCCTCCGCCTAAAGGGAGCTTGTTGACATAGTGACATCTCGAGTAGGATACTCGGGGAGTGGAGTAGGGCGAAGAGGAGCTTCGTAGCCGAACCACTATAAATCTTGGCGTCTTGGTTTAATTGTTCCTTTCCTTATCTCTTTATGAAATTGTCATTGTTATTTAGTATTAGTTTAGATATTTACATTGTTGATTCATATGTTGAACATACAACTCGAATCTAAGTATTTTGAAAGCAAACTTTTAAAACGTAAAACGAACCGGTAAACTATTCAACCCCCTTTTTGGTTTCCACAATTGGTATCAGAAGACAAGGTCACTCAAGATTTTTAAAATATATTTTAAAGCTTGGATCGATCTATGTATTTTGACAAATATCTAGAAGGACAATCCATGCAAAGATCACCACTTTTTGAAAGTGATAGTTTTATTTATTGGAAAAATAGATTCGAGACATATGTTAAATCAAAAGATCTTGATCTTTGGCATGTTATTACTAACGGTGATTTTCAACCTATTGAACAAAATCTAGAAACCAAATTAGATGAGGTTATCCTTTTTGAAAAACAAAGTGACGAACTTAAAAGGAGACTTGCGAAAAATAACGAAGCTAAAATGGTTATTTACAACGCTTTGCCTAGAAAAGAATATGAAAGGATTTTCATGTGTAATACGGCAAAAGAAATTTGGAAAACTTTTTTAATCACCCACCAAGGTAATAGTCAAGTCAAAGATAATAAGATCGACCTTTTGGTTCAACAATATGAACAATTCGTCATTTCCGAAGACGAAGCTATAGATAGTGCTTTTGCTAGATTTAATACTATTATTACTAGTCTAAAAGCTCTTGATAAAGGTTATTCTAGCAAGAATTATGTTAGAAAGTTTCTTAGGGCTCTACATCCTAAATGGAGAGCAAAGGTCATGCCGATTGAAGAGTCAAAAGACTTAACATCACTATCTCTTGATGAGCTCATTGGAAACCTCAAAGTCCATGAGATGATCATCAAGAAAGATTCCGAAATAGTCAAAGCTAAAGGAGAAAGGAGATATCTAGCCTTAAAGTCTAAGAAGGAATCTAGTGATGAGGAGTGTTTGACTTCCGGAAGTAAAGACGAAGAGTACGCCATGGCAGTAAGAGACTTCAAGAAGTTCTTCAAAAGAAGAGGAAGATTCGTTAGACAACCAAGGAACGACAAAAAGATCGTTAAAAGAAGCCTAGACGACAAAAACAAAAAGGGTAAAAGGAAGTGCTTTAGATGCGGAGACCCAAATCATTTTATTAGAGAATGTCCAAAACCACCGAGAGACAATAACCAAAGAGCATTCGTTGGAGGTTCTTGGAGCGATAGCGGTGAAGAAGATGATGAAAAAATCAAAGATGAAACATCTCTCGTAGCTTAAGCGCCAAATGAGATATACATTGGAGTCGACTTGGAACCCGACGAATGGATTAAATATAGCGGATGCTCTAAATACATGACAGGTAACCGAAAGCTCTTCTCCACTTACAAGGCATACAATGGAGGTAAAGTCATTTTTGGTAGTAATCTTCGCGGTAACATCATTGGCAAAGGTACAATTTCTAATGACTCCCTCAATATAGATAATGTAGAACATGTTGATAACTTAGGATTTAACTTGTTAAGTGTAGGACAAATATGTGATAATAACTGTAGAGTAACTTTCTCTAAACATGATAGTGAGATTACAAAAGATGATAAGGTTATAGGTAGAGGCATTAGGAAGAAAGGCTTATATGTGATGAAATTAGGAAATAAACCAAAAGACAAAATTTGTCTTGCAACGATTGATGAAAACTCCACATTGTGGATATGAGATTAGGCCACGCTAATATGCGTCTCATTCAATCGTTAGCATCTAACGAACTAGTTAGAAACTTACATAAGCTTAAGTTTGATCAATAATTCTGTGATGCTTACAGAATTGAAAAACAAGCTCACGCTAGTTATAAAGCTAAGAATAAGGTCTCAACGACTAGATGCTTAGAACTCTTTCATATGGATCTTTTCGGTCCATCCGCCGTATGGATTTATGGAGGATACCGCTACACCTTAGTCATAGTAGATGACTACTCTAGGTATACTTGGACTAGATTCCTTAAGGATAAAACCAAAGCCTTCGATCAATTCGAAATATTTAGTAAGAAAATTCAACACCAATTAGGATGTACAATAGTGTCAATAAGAACCGACCACGGTAGGGAATTTGATAATGGGGTGCAATTTGGAGAGTTTTGTAATGCCAATGGAATTACACATAAATTCTCGGCTCCACGCACTCCTTAATTAAATGACGTGGTTGAAAGGATGAAACTTTAGAGATTGACGAAATAGTCAATATTAAGGAATTAAGGTTACCGAAAAGAAAAACCTAAAAAATGACATTGAGGATGAAACTTTAGAGATTGACGAAATAGTCAATATTAAGGAATCTAGGAACCATCCATTAGAAAATGTCATAGGAAACCTTAAACAAAGAACCCTTAGGTCACAAGCCTAAAACCAAAGTAACTTCTTTTGTTTTATATCAACTATAGAACCTAAGAATATGAATGAAGCCTTAACGGGTGAAAGTTGGATAGTCGCCATGCAAGAAGAATAAATCATTACATTGCTAACGACATTTGAGAGTTAGTTCGACAACCTAGGAATATAACAATCATAGGAACTAAGTGGGTGTTTAGAAATAAGTTAGACGAGAATGATGTTGTTTCTCGAAATAAGGCTAGGTTAGTTGCTCAAGGCTATAATCAACAAGAGGGCCTCGATTATGATGAAACTTATGCCCCAGTTGCTAGACTTGAGTCAATTAGGATAATATCAGCTTATGCTTGGGCTTTAAATTTTAAGCTATTCCAAATGGATGTAAAAAGTGAATTCCTGAATGGTTTTATCAATGAGGAGGTATACGTTGCACAACCTTTGGGATTCATTGATTTCAAGAAACCGGATCATGTTTATAAACTAAAGAAAGCTTTATACGGTCTTAAACAAGCACCCAAATCTTGGTATGATATATTAAAAGCTTTCCTCATTAAACATGAATACAAAATGGGAATGGTAGATAACACACTTTTTACTAAGAAGAAAAGTTCAAATCTCATCATCGTTCAAATATATGTCGATGACATTATATTCGGCTTGACTTTTCAAGACATGTGTGATGAATTTACCAAAATCATGCATGACGAGTTCGAGATGAGCATGATGGGTGAACTTAACTTCTTACTTGGATTACAAATAAAACAAATGGAAGATGGTATTTTCTTTAATCAATCTAAATATATTAAATAAATTCTTAAGAAATTTGGCTTAGAAGATTCTAGATCAATAAAAACCCCCACGTCCTCCGATACTAAACTCACGAAAGACAAAGAGTATGAGTCGGTAGATAGTACCAAGTATCGAGGCATGATAGGTAGTTTATTATACCTAATGACAAATAGGCCCACATCATGTTTAGTGTCTACCTTTGAGCCCGCTTCCAAGAGGCTCTCAAAACCTCTCACCTTAAAGCGGTTAAGTGTATCTTCTGATACATTAAAGGCACTACGTACTTAGGATTATGGTAACCTAAGGAGACCGACATAAAAATAGTAGTATATGTCGACTCTAATCATGCGGGAGATTATGTGGACCGAAAGAGCGCTAACGGTATTTGTACATTCGTGGGATGTTGTTTGACATCTTGGTTCTCGAAGAAACAAACCGCTCTTGCTATAGCCACTACCGAATCCGAATACGTAAGCGCCGAAAAGGCATGTCAACAAGCACTATGAATGAAACAAGCTCTTATCGAATACGACGTACGAATTAACGACATTCTGATTATGTGCGACAAAAAAGGCGCGATTAACCTTAGAAAAAACCCGGTGCAACACTCTCGTACTAAACACATCGAAATACGTCACCACTTTCTTCGTGATAATGTCCAGAAAGGAAATATCTCAATCGAAAAAGTGTCGTCCGTCGACAATATCGCCGACATTCTCACAAAACCCCTTAAACGTGAGTCTTTTAACTATCTACGTCTTGGTTTAGGAATGATGGAACACATTCCATAAATCATGTCAGTCCGTTTCTCCTTCTTCTAGTCTCGATTCTAGTCCGCATTCCATTCTGTTTCGTGACAACTTAAATATTTCGTCCGAAGTACTTTGATCATTTTTAATTCTCGAAATTCAAATTAAAACGTCACTCCTCCTTGTAAAGTTTTTGTCAAAACACAGTCCAAAAACCCTCGCTGAGGGCAGCCCTCATATCGCATGCGGCCTCAAAGCTTATTTGGGCGGCCCCTGATCGATATGGGACTGCCACCAACAGACACCTATTATTTTAAAATTGTCAAAAAAATTTAAAACTCAAAACCAAACACCCCCTCTTCCTGCTGGTGCGACAAACACAAACCAAAACCACCTAAAACTCAAAATCAACCACCAAAACACTAGTTGAAGATCAAATCAACACTAATAATCATTCTTAACATCATAAAGATCATCAATTGTAAGTCACTTCATCTATTTTCTTTCAATTTTAGTCAAGGGTTCATGATGAACACTGTTAGGAATTATTGTAAACAGACTTAAGTTTGGTAGTTATAGAGTTAAGTCTGGTAGACATAGTTAAGTCTGCCAGTACTAAGTTAAGTCTGGCAGTACTATAGTTAGTACTGGCCTTGTCTAGTTAAGTCTGTTTATGTAACAAAATAGTTATAATAGTTATCTTAGAAGATATCTTAGGAAATGATATGCATTATCCCTTTACACGTTTGTAAAGCCCATTAGGGTTTCTTTGGTGTATAAAAGGAACCATACGACACAATGTTTAGTATGAGATTGAAATAGTATTCTAATAGAAATTAATAGCAAGTAAAAAAGTTTTACATTGTGTTCTTCTTAGTACTTGTGTTAAGATTCCGCATTAGCACATAGTATTCATAGTCAGTGTCTCTCATATAGTTGATTTGGATTTATTCAAGTTAGCTATTGTCCTACAAAAGGCTAAACAGATCCAAGACTTTGGACCTACAAGTGGTATAAAAGCCTCTAGAGGGACTCTGAGTAAGAAGAATCACAAGAACACAAACAATCACTTTCAGATCTAGAAAAATGTCTCAACCTGCTAATGATGATTTCTCTCAACATCTTAGTGATGATGAAGCATCATACCATGAAGATGCATCAGAAAATGGTACTTCAACCAATAAACCAAACCAACAACAACAACTCATTCCTACCACAACTACTATCTCAAATATCAAACTCCCAATTTTGAAGAAGGAGGAATATGATATATGGGCTATGGAGATGGAGCATTACCTTGAATATATTGATAATAATATTTGGAAGGTAATTCAGAATGGAAATTAAAAGAAGAGAATCTCAACTAGAAAAGATGGTGTTGTTAGAATACTTCCACCCGTATCTGCTGCAGAAATTCATGATGTTGAAAAGGAAAGGAAGGCTAGAACCATCTTACTTATGGCCATTCCCAAAGAACATCTGAGAAGATTTCATGGAATGGACGATGCAAAAGAAATTTGGGAAGCCATAAGGACTAGGTTTGGTGGTAATGCAAATTCAAAGAAGATGCAAAAAGCTTTTTTAAAACAACAGTTTGAAGCATTTACTATATCAAGTTCAGAAGGGTTAGAAAAGGGATATGACAGGTTCCAACAACTTCTCTCACAGTTGGAAGCCCATGGTGATGAAGTATCAACTGAGGATGCAAATCACACGTTTCTCAGATCTTTGCCCCCAGCTTGGTCAAATCTGGCAATGACAATGAGAACCAAACCAGATGTTGACACTTTGTCCATTGATGACTTGTATAATAACCTTAGGGCTTTTGAGCAAGAACTCACAAGTACCACAAAATCATTTGCAAGTGCTCAAAATGTTGCTTTTGTTTTACACAGCAAGAGCAGCACTAATAAGGTTAATTCTGGTCATACTGGTGCCTACAGTACTTGTACTCCTACTTCTTCAAACAATATTCAAGAAATAGAAGTTCCTGCTGGTTTTGCTGATGAAGTTATTTATTCCCTCTTTGCCAAACAATCTAAAGATTTGGACCTGCTTCATGAAGACCTGGAACAGATTGATGATATAGACATTGAAGAGATGGACATAAACTGGCAGATAGCAATGATTGCTATTCGAATGAAGAAGTTCTACAAAATGACTGGAAGGAGATTCCGGATTGATGGAAACAAACCTGTTGGTTTTGACAAAAAGAAGCTTGAATGTTTCAAATGTCACAACACTGGTCATTTTGCTAGAGAATGCCCATCCAAGGGGACAAATGATAGAAAGAAGAGAGACTCTTTTTAACAAGATCAAGGAGCTGGAAAGAAAGAGCAGAATTAGAACTGTTTGCTGACTATGGATGATGGTGTTTGTTGGGAATTACGTTTTCCTAACTTAGTACCGACAATATTAATAGTTAGTACTGATAGTTATAGTTAGTACTGACAGTACAAAATGTTAAGTACTGATCAGTTAGTTAGTACCGATAGTAGAAATTAGTTAGTACCGTTTAAGAGATATGTATGAGATATTTTAGGAAAAGATATGTACGCGTTTTGTAAGCCTGTTAGGGTTTATCCTTGGTCTATAAAAGGATCCCTCTTTGCATAGTTAGAGAGACGAACTCAATATATCTCATAAAAAATCATATCTCATAGTTAGTAATCTGTAATCACTCAAAGCAGATTAATAGAAATTATTATTTAGTTTTTCATTGTTCTTCTTAGTACTTGTGTTAAGATTCCGCATTAACACATAGTATTCATAGTCAGTGTTTCTACATAGTCAACTGTATTTATACATCTTGGCTATCATCCTTAATAGGCTGCAGAGATCTATTCAACAAGGGACTCACAGTGTTGTCAATTGGGGAGAACATACAGTAGAGGAAGAAGAGACAAATCATGCACTCATGGCTATCAGCTCAAATAATGAGGTATCATTATGTTCTAAAACTTGTATTGATTCATATAATAAGCTTAAAACACTATGTGATGATCAAATGAATTAGTTAGGTAAACAAGAAGCAAAAATACTTGCCTATACACTAGCTGTTAAGAAATTAGAAGCTCAAGTTGTTACTTTTCAAAAGCAGCAATTATCTCTAAATGAACAGCTTACATTTCAAGCAAATGAAATATATGCAAAAGATGAAAAGCTTAAAAAATATAGAAGACTAGGAATGAAAGCTGTAAAAGAAAAGGAACAATTGCAGAAAAGATCAAATAGCCAAAACGTATGTATAAAGTAAGCAAGAAACAAGACATGATCCACATAACATAATAGATATAGATAGAGCAAGACTTTATATAAACAAAGCATACAAGTCATATATGATGGGTAATCATAAGAACAAGCATAGCTACAATGATATCATAGAATCCTTTCGCTATATTCTACATCATCACTAGTGCATTAAGAGTGGTTTATATCAAATATGCATATATATGAATTCCTCCCAACCCGGTCGGTCAACATAAGGAAAGGTCTTAAACATTATTCTACTTGGTTTATTTTATCAATTTACCACACAATTCTCACAAGCATGATATTGATTCATATGGCCAACATGATTCAAAATATTTTTTTAAATTTTTAAGGCAATTAAATTCCTTTCGGCCTATTTCAATTGCAAGATATATCAAGAGATAAACAATGATCCAAGTAAAATAACATCAAATTCATAAACATTTATATTCATAAATCATAGAAAAATCATCCAAATATGTTTCACATATAAGAAGCAAAGTAACAATAACAATATTTCGACTACAACAACCATCAACCCAAAACTAGTAGTTCCATGATCAACCAACAACCAAATGCTACTAAATGATACCCGGAATATAACTATGTAACTTTTGGAAATCCGGCAACTTATCACAAATGGAGTGTTTGGCTAAAAGGTTTATGGTGTTGATCTAGGAATTTGGTATGAATCCTCTAAGAATCAAAGTGATAAGTTTAAGGTTATAGAAATGGATGGTATATGATCTAAATATGGTGTAGAAATTCTGGAAATATGTGTTTTAGTGGTGGTTTAAGGTTGAGAGTGGTGGTGGCATGGCGGTTTAGAGGGGTGTTTGGATCATTGGGTCCAAAGACCCTCACCACTCCTTCCTCATCTCCAAAGGCTATAGATATTGTGTGTGTATAAGATAGGAGTTTGTGTGTGAGATGTGTGTGATATGAGAGGTAAAAGGGGCTTTATATAGGCTTTTTTGGGGCCAAAGTGCGCCCCACTTGCATAAAAGTGCGCAGCACTTTGTGAGTTAATGCACTTAGCATTGAATTGCATTTAATTCTCTTAAATTTTAGTTCTGATGGAAAAGTGCGCCGCACTTATTACAAAGTGCGCGTCTAGGTATTTTCGGGGTGCGTCCAAATGTATTTTATCGCGAAACGTAACCCTTTTACGTGACCAATAAAAATAAAATACGCGAAGTACATAATTATTCTCAAAATAATTATTTCTTACTTGTTTGATGTAAACCTTAATTTATTTGGTGACCGTTTACATTCATTGATTATTTCTAGTCTACGCGGTTTAGCTCAAAAGTAAACATTTAAAAGTAAGCGCGTATCGGACTTAAATAAATAGTGGTCATTAATATAGTCGTACAATGACACAAAAATGAGAAATGTTACAAAGATATCATGCACTCCAAAATAGAGCTTTTTTGTACCTGAAGTAAGGAAGAACATGTCCATGTACTTGATTAATCAAGGAGGATAAAAGATGAGACATTTCAAGGGAATGAGTTACGAAGATATCTATAACACCCCCATTTTTACATATAGCAGCGGAAGCTAATCTGAGGTATTACTTCAAGGTAAAACAGTCATAATCATAGAAAACGAATAAAAAACAATCGTTGCTGAAAATAAGTTATCATTCATTATTTCTTCAGAGTTTTTACCAACGAGAGGTTCCTAAAATCTATACAATAAAATTTGAATGATAACGGTTTTTCCATCTTCATGTCCTCACCACTCCGTGCCATTAATTACCTGAGATAAAACATGCTAAAAAGTCAACATAAAAGTTGAGTGAAATCCATAGGTTTAAGTAATATAATTTGAATGCAAGTGCGATATTGGGTTACGTTGATATACACCCGTTATTGAAAAACATATTTATTATTGCCATTAGCTCATGAATCTCATACATGCTTAAAAGATTTGACTTGTTGATCTATAAGGCAGACTCAAGTCAGTAATGGCTTGGGTACCCCAAGAGAAAAGCAATTCTCTTATTTTGAGTGCAGGGTAATCCACAATATACTTTATAGGATCAAGGGATTTTTGATAGTGGATGCTCTAGGCATATGACAGGAAATAAGTCCTTTCTTACAGATTATCAAGAGATTGATGGTGGATTTGTTGCATTTGCAGGAAGTCCTAAAGGAGGTAAAATTACTGAAAAGGGTAAAAATTAGGATGGGAAATTGACTTTGAAAGATGTATACTTTGAAAAGGAACTTAAGTTTAACTTTCTCTGTCTCCAAATATGTGACAAGAAAAATAGTGTTCTTGTTCACAAAATGAGATGGAATGTCTTGTTCTATCTCCTGACTTTAAGCTACTTGATGAAAGTCAGTCTTGCTTAAAGTTCCAGACATGACAACATGTACAGTTTTGATCTCTAAGGAATGTGTTCCTTCAGGAGGTTTGACTGTTTATTTGCAAATGCTATATGATGCTGGTCTAATTTATAGCAAAGAGGCTTGGTAATTATAAACTTTAAATGCTATGAATAAACTTATGAGGGGAAACCTTGTATGAGGATTGACTTATAAGCTTTTGAAATGACCAATACTTGTGTTGCTTGTCAGCAGGGAAAAAGCAACACAAGCCTCTTGTAAGCCAGCTTGTGAGCTCTATCAGCCAGACCCTTACAAATTTGCATATGGACTTATTGCATATGGACTTATTTGGGCCAACATCTGTAAGGAGTATCAATCACAAGACATATTGCCTTGTTGTCACTGATGACTATAGTAGGTTTAGTTGGGTTTTCTTTTTGGCCACTAAGGATGAGACTAGTGGGATCCTTAAAACTTTTATAACTGGCATAGAAAACCAAATAAATCATAAGGTTAAAATCATCAGATGTGACAATGGAACTGAGTTTAAAAATAATGACATGAATCAGTTCTGTGGGATGAAAGGGATTAAGAGGGAGTTTAGTGTTGCCAGAACTCCACAACAAAATGGAGTTGCTGAAAGAAAGAATAGGACACTAATAGAGGCAGCTAGGACTATGCTAGCAGATTCATTATTACCTACTACATTTTGGGCTGAAGCAGTTAGTACTGCTTGTTATGTTCAGAATAGGGTTTTAGTGACCAAGCCTCACAACAAGACACCTTATGAACTATTACATGGTAGACCACCTAGTATAAGTTTTATGAGACCTTTTGGGTGTCCTGTGACCATTCTTAATACCTTAGATCCCCTAGGAAAATTTGATGGGAAGGCTGATGAGGGGTTCTTTGTTGGATACTCTATAAATAGCAAGGCTTTTAGGGTATTTAACACTAGAACTAGGAAAGTAGAGGAGAACCTGCACATAACCTTTCTTGAAAACAAACCCAATGTTGCAGGGAGTGGACCAGATTGGCTCTTTGATATTGATTTACTAACAAACTCTATGAATTATGAGCCAGTTACTGCAAGGAATCAAACTAATAAGAATGCAGGTATCAAGGATAATGTTGATGCAGTACCTACTCAACAATATATTCTGCTACCATTACTTTATGATACAGAGCTCAGAGGATGCAGTTGCTGATGATGCTGGTAAAAAGACTAATGAAAAACCAGTAAATGAGGGCGAAAGAAATGGTCAGGAGAAAGAAGGAGGAGCTTCAAATAAAGAAGGTGGCTAGAATGTGCAAGATTTTAGAGAGCTGAATTGGATAATTTGCTTTTTCAACAGAAGGAAGGTTATGCTACCAGCACTAACAGAGTTTCTACTGTTAGTACTGCTGGGCAAAGTTTTGATAATGCGGATGATCTTCCAACTGATCCTCTTATGCCTGATTTAGAGGATACTACTGATCTTCTAAATACGGGTATCTTTAGTGGTGCATATAATGATGAAGATGTGGGTGCAGAGGCAGACCTTAACAACTTGGAAACAACCATGAATGTCAGTCGTATTCCCACAACCAGAATTTACAAGGATCATCCTAAAGACCAGTTCATTGGAGACATAAATTCAGCTACTCAAACAATGAGGATGACCAAGATTTCTGAAGAACATGCTTTGGTCAGTTAAATTAATAATCAAAGAAGAACAAATTACAAAGATGACTAAAACTGCTTATTTGCCTATTTTCTCTCTCAAAAGGAACCCAAGAAGGTGATTCAAGCTTTGGCAGATCCAAGCTGGGTAGAGGCAATGCAAGAGGAGTTGCTACAATTTTGGCCTATGCATCATTTATGGGGTTTATTGTGTACCAAATGGATGTAAAGAGTGCCTTTTTATATGGTACTATTGAAGAGGAGGTATATGTGTGCCAACCTCCTGGTTTTTAAGATCCATAGTTCCCTGACAAAGTTTATAAGGTAGAAAAAGCTTTATATGGTCTACATCAAGCTCCTAGAGCCTGGTATGAGACCTTGTCTACCTACTTATTGGAAAATGGATTTAGGAGAGGCACTATAGATAAGACTTTATTCATCAAGAATGACAAAGGTGATATCCTGTTAGTGCAATTGTATGTTAATGACATCATTTTTGGGTCCACAAAGAAGTCTTTATGTGTTGAGTTTGAGCTGATGATGCACAAGAGATTCCAGATGAGTTCTATGGGGGAGCTCACTTTCTTCTTAGGGTTACAAGTAAAGCAAAAAGATGATGGAATCTTCATCAGCCAAGACAAGTATGTGGCTGATATATTTAAGAAGATTGATTTTGCCACTGTAAAGACAGCAAGCACTCCAATAGAGATTAACAAGGCATTGCTCAAGGATGAAGAAGCTGAGGATGTGGATGTTCATTTATATAGGTCAATGATTAGATCATTGATGTAATTAACAACTTCTAGGTCTGACATAATGTTTGCTTTTTGTGCTTGTGCAAGGTTATAAGTTACTCCTAAAGTCGCACATCTTCATGTAGTGAAGAGGATCTTTAGATATTTGAAAGGTCAGCCTAAATTGGGCCTTTGGTATCTTAGAGATTCACCATTTGACTTGGAAGCATTTTTTGATAGTGACTATGTTGGAGCTAGCCTTGACAGGAAATCCACAACAGGAGGTTGTCAATTTCTTGGCAAAAGGTTGATTTCATGGCAATGTAAAAAGCAGACTATAGTTGCCAACTCTACTACTGAAGTAGAATATGTTGCTGCTGCTAGTCGTGGATCCAAAATCAAATGCTTAATTATGGGTTCAACTTCATGAACACCAAGATTTACATTGATAATGAAAGTACAATCTGTATTGTAAAAAATCTAGTGTTTCACTCTAAAACCAAGCACATAAAGATTAGGCACCATTTCATCAGAGACTCTTATGAGAAGAAGTTGATTCAGGTGATTAAGATTCACACAGATCAAAATGTTGCAGATCTTCTCACAAAGGCATTTGATGTTGGAAGATTTCAATATCTGATTGCAAGTATTGGAATGCTTAACCCCTGAAGTATTGATTGAGGGGAGGTTAATTGTATTAATATGCAGCAGATTATGCACAAATGATGCTTTAAATGGAATTGAACAACAGCTAATGATGAAATTCAAGTTAGTACTGTTGGTCTACCTTACTACTGGTAAGTATACTTTCTACTGCTGTTATAATTAATACTGTAAGAATTGAGAGAAAAAGTGAGCTTAAAAGAAATAAGAGAAAGCAAAAACAGACAGAGAGAAAGTGTGAGTTTAAAAGAATAGAGAGATGTGTGAAGCAAAAACAGACAGAGTGTTTTAGTGAGCAAAAGAATTAAGAGATACAGTGACCTTAAAAACAGAAAGAGAGCTTGTGATAATCATCATTGATGATGGAAATGCCTTTTGGAACGGAATTGAGGTTAAAACTGGTATCTAAAAGGTTAGTACTGCTGGGCATTACTTAGTACTGCTGGCTATTTTTTCTTAGTACTGCTGGTCTTTTACTTAGTACTATTAGTCTAAACTTAGTACTGCTACACTACCGTTAGTACTGTTTGGGAATAACAGATTTTTGCTAATTAAATATAGCCGTTAAGATATTTCCGCTAACTAAATCTCTTATAGGTTTTCGTGATTTGGATAATTCTTGATCTTTTTTTCACTCCTAAGTTTTCTACAAGTTAATGTATCCAAGATTTATACAAATCTTTTTGAACAAGAACAAAAGGTTTCTTAATCCTCACAACAGGAAATATATTGCTCCTACTTTAACTACAAAACTTTTTAGCAATATGAAAGGAGGATTTTCTGGGGAACACACACCTTTTTTCAAAGTATGCTGGTAATTCAAGCAGTAGAGGGTGAAGGTTCAGAACATCCTTTTGAACCCCAACCACCACCTTCTATTGCTCAACCTACAAATGAAGAACCTATCCCTACTGTTGTATCGTCATCACACCAAAAGACTTAAACACCTAGGCAAGCCTTAAAAGAGGTCACTAAGTTACCTTAGACTAGTGAGCCTATATCCAATGTACCAGATGAGGCTGTCTATGAGGAGTGGGATAATAGAGTGGGAAGGGCTACCACTACTACTACTAGCTTAAATGCAGCATAGGCTAGTGGTAACATCACTAA
>BQNB010097850.1:0-25291 GCA_026074375.1 Tanacetum coccineum | reverse complement strand
AACATATCCCACATACAAAGAGAGAAGAAAGAAAGAAAAATAAAGAGCCTATAAAACAAAGTATAATAAAAAGGAGGAGATTTACCTTCAAGTAAATAGGTAACTTAGAAATAAAATATTAAGACACAACTTTAATTTTAATAATACTAGAAAAATATATTTAAAACTTTAAAATAAATTCAGCTTAAAAACTTATATATTAAGTGTTGGCTTGTTAAGCTCGAGTAGCTCGTTCGGCTCGTTAAGCTCGACTAACTCGTTCGGCTCGTTCGACTCGTGATATTTAAACGAGTTTTCGAACGAGCTGAGCCAAATATTAGTTTTTAAAGCTCGGTTCGTCAAACTAATCGAGCACTACTAACATTTGTTCGAAGATCGACTCGTGCTCGGTGAGTATATAAGATCAGAAGCTCGAGATGCTCGAATAGCTCGTTAAAATCTCGATCTGTTTACACACCCCTAGTCTAGCTACAAGCCATGATCATGTCAGCAAGAAAAGAAAAACATGACAAAAAGATAACAATGAGATTAAGCTCAAGGTGTACCAAAATAACATTCAAATAACAAGAGTAGTATTTGAACTAACAAAATGAACCAAATATCTTTGATAATGGTAATTGATTGGTCTTTTAAGTTTGTGATAACATAGGTATAATCATCATTTTATATACCAATTACAATTATCCGACTTTTTTTGCTATTAAATATATGTAAAATAATAACTTGGATATGTATATATGCCAATTTTAAGTCTATAGAAAGATATATATGCAATAATTAGTTTTGGTTGGATATATATACAAGTATAAAAATACATGTGTTGATTTTGTAAAAAAAAACTAAAAAAAGATGTAATTAAATCTTTAGTTGTTAAATTTTGAATGAATTATATGGATTTCATTGTAAAGTTATCAGTTTTCATGTTTTTTAATTAATAATTGATGCAAAAACTCTACGTGTACCGTGTACGTGTATGAAATTTATAATTAACGAGGGTTACAACTTACAACGGTCGCGCGTTGTGGCACAACCTCTCATTTTGCACATATTTGTTACGAATGTTGTGCGCTGCAGTGAAGCCTAATATTTTAAATAAAACAATATAAACAATATTATATAAATTTCTTACGAATATGCATGAAGTTCATTGAGAGAAATTATACAACTACGACTAACAATCTAATTATCCTTTACAACTTGCATCTAGTAAGAAAGCTATCGTTGTACGAAAATAACACTCATACCTGCATTAAAGTCATCTCTAGTTGGATGTAAGCTAAAGATATTTTTTGGCAATGCTCTTTCAATTGCGGAATCGCTGTTCTGTGTTAGAAAGTCTGCATAATGTGACGCGGGAAAAAATTGAGGTCGTACGTCAGTTGATGCAGTGAAATAAATATAGACCCAAAGCATTACCGTAATTGTTAAAAGATCGCAAAACATTTCTGCCTGAGATAACATCTTTTAAAGAAAGAATCATATGTTACAAAAACAAACAAAAAACAACCATATATTCATGAAATGCTTTTCGCCCTACAACTTTATTAGTGATTATGAAATTGTTCAAAAAATCATATGTTAAAAAAACAAACAAAAAACAACCAAATTGTACGTGTAAATCCACGTGCAATTCCTCAATGCAAACATTGTTGGTGATTTTAGTGTCATCAACGGCCATTTAGGTAATGACGATTTACTAGAAACTAATGAGATTTCATACTTAAATGGATTGGGACACATGGCTTGTAAAGTGTCAAGTTAAATGAACTTTAGAGTGTTGTAGAAACGAATGTGTATAGTATCTTCAGGTATTCAAATGGATTGACGGGTTCAATCGTTACGACACCCCGATTTTCGAATATTTGGAATGTGTATTATACTAAGATGAAAATTCAATCGCAAGACATTTTCATTTATGCATTTGTTTGTTTCGTTATGTTTGTTTTAACATAATAGCATATATCTTTATATATGTTTTAGTAAATCAAGGATTACACTAAAATGGGGGGGATTTGTTGGTGATTTTAGTGTCATCAATGGCCATTTAGGTAATGACGATTTACTAGAGACTAATGAGAATTTCATACTTAGCTTGGATACGAGTTAGGGAAGTGTGGAGTACACACTCGTTGAGTTAATATGTTTTCGACCATGACAAAATTATAGTGGCAGTACTAAGTTGTTAGTACTGCTAGCACTTAGTTTTCCACTAGCAGTACTAAGTAGTTAGTACTGCTAGCACTAAGTGCTGGCAGTACTAAGTTGGTTTAATATATTTTCACTAGCAGTACTAAGTAGTTAGTACTGCTAGCTCTAAATAGTTAGTACTGCTAGCAGTACTAAGTAGTTAGTACTGCTAGCACTAAGTAGTTAGTACTGCTAGCCGTGTAACTGCTGAAAACAGTTGTAACTGCTGAAAACAGTTGTGAAAGTTGGTTTTAACCAACTTTAACTGCTTAACTGTCATCTAGAATATGTTTTATAAACAGATTCATTAGTCTTATTAAATAGAACGAAAAAGATACATACAATTCCTTCATTGTTCTTGATTTATGATTCTTGTGCCTAGAACATAAATTGCTATACTCCTTATATTATCCCGATAGAGATTTCGTGCAACCCAGGCATTGATAAGGGTCGAAATACTTTATACGGAAAGTGGATTGTTACACGATATAAGCGAGTTATCCAGGATCATCACACTCAAACACACCCACAACCCTAAACTCTAACAAACGTATAAAGTATTTGTTGTGATCATGGCTGGAAATACGGTGAAGGAGATGACTACGAATTTTGGGAAACTAGATAAGTTTGAGGGGCATGACTTTAGGCGATGGCAGAAAAAGATGCATTTCTTGTTGACTACGTTGAAGGTGGTTTATGTGTTGACAACACCGATGCCGGAATTGTTGGAAGATGCAACAGTGGAAGCAATAAGGATAAGGGCAAAGTGGGAGAACGATGACTACATATGCAGGGGACACATATTGAATGGTATGTCTGATTCTCTTTTTGATGTATATACGAATGTTGAGTCGGCTAAGGAGTTGTGGGATTCACTTGAATCCAAGTACATGGCAGAGGATTCTTCTAGTAAGAAATTCCTTGTTAGTAATTTTAACAATTACAAGATGGTCGATTCTAGACCGGTCATGGAACAGTACAATGAACTCCTTAGGATCCTTGGACAATACACACAACATGGCTTGAAAATGGATGAGTCCATTTCTGTTTCAAGTATAATTGATAAGTTGCCTCCTTCCTGGAAGGATTTTAAACATACTTTGAAACATGGTAAAGATGATTTGTCTTTGGTCCAACTTGGTAGTCACTTGCGCATAGAGGAATCTCTAAGGGCGCATGACAGTGACAAGGGCAAGGGTAAGGAAGTTGGTGGTCCCTCTGTTAACATGACAGAAGAGGGTAAGAATAAACACAACAAACAAAACAAAGGTAAAAAACGGTCCAATGAGAACAAGAGTGGTTCTAGTTCCAACAAGAAACCAAAGTTGGATTGTTGGAAGTGTGGCAAGACTGGTCACTTCAAAAGGGATTGCCGTAGTGGTAAAAAGAACAACGCATCCTTTTCCAACGAGGGGGTTTGTCGTCGGAGGAATCGATAGCAAACGATATGTAATTTGATGGGATTATTTTGCTAGATGAGTTTCTTGATAAAGAGAGAAGACTATCATGCTTCATTGTGAAGGTGCTAGTGAGTTTTCCGATTCATTATTTCCATTGGTGATCAATGAATATATACGCAAAGCATGAGGGCCTATACAAATATTTAATGACAAAATGGTCAAGCTCGTTTTAATATTGGTTACACAATTATTATACTTTGAAATAAATATTTAATATGAGATGGTTAAGGGTAAATTAATCTGAAAGCAATTTGATCTGTATGAGTATATAATATCTAAAAAAGAAACTTACAACATATGCTTAATAATATGATAGTTTAAAGTTGAACTAAAAGATCATGAGTTGTATGATTATCAAACATTAAAAATGTAAGAAATTAAAGTTATCCTTAGTAAGGTAGTATATTGTTAGTTTTGTCTGACTAACTTACTATAAACTTCCATCCCGGTTGAATCTCATGTTGAGAGGTTTGGATGTTCAATCTAATTTTTGTGGCATTTGTGGTACACACATCGAGAGCATCGATCATGTTATGTTGCATTGTCAAGTGGCTTCAGATTTATGGCGTTTGATTGGTAGATGGTGGAATTTGGTCATCCCGGTGTTTATTTCTTTTAAAGAATTTTTGAGTTGGCTTGACAATCTTAACATTTCATCGGTTAGCAAGAAGGTGTTCAACATGGTAGTTATCACGGCGGCTTGGAGTATTTGGAGGTTCCGTAACGAGTCTATATTTGGTGATACCAAACCAAAAAAGTCCATCCTATTTGATTATATTGTTTCTATGGCTTTTTTATGGGTTACTAGTAGAAGCAATAAGTTTAAGCTAGTTTGGCAAGAGTTTTTACAAGACCCTTGTATGGCTTGTAATTCCTTGTAATTTGTTTTCTAGCTTCTCGCTAGTTGTATTGTTCTCGTTTGATTTATAAAATTTTCTTGGTCTCAGTAGTTTAGGGTGATGGCTTTGCGGTATCTCTATCTCTTGAGTCCTTTTGCTGGTAAAAAAAAACTTACTAGGAACTTTCACCAGAAATTAATTTGAGCTGCGTAAAGTGATACACGTAAATGGGTAAATATGGGTATATTAATGAAATTTTCTTCTATTTAGGTTGCCAGAAAAAAATGCTCTTACTCAAACGTAAACGGTGTAAGAGAGATATTTCTGTTACCGTTTCCGACTCTTAACTCTGTACACCCTAAGATGTGTACCCTAAGGCGACCTTGATGATGATTAGAACATTGATAAAGTTTGATCTGATATAGATTGATTTCTAATGGAGAGTTAATTTTTCATTGGTGTACATCCTTGGAACGAATTAAATGTGAAATAACTGGCTGAGTTTTATGACGATTTAAGATCCAATAATCCAACCCACTGTGTTTTGACTTTCTATTCCTATTAAGAGGGTATTTGGGAGTGCGTTTTCTATGAGATTATCTACTTATCACGTTAAAAACGCAATTATTCAGATTGTAGTGTTGGCAAATTAAATCTGAAAGTTGATTATTGGCGTTTTGGAACCAAAATGTCGTTTTGAAGAAGTAGGCCAAGACCTACTTTCTGTAAACGCAATTCTTCTCAGTGAACAAAATTACCATATTGCCCCCAAAAAGCTTCATCTTCTTCTACCAACTGAAAGTGATACCTATTTTGATAGCAAAATATCGATATGCTCTTCTCCTTAAAATTAATCCAAACCAAAAGTTAAGTGAGTACTCGATCTGGGTGAACAAACACTACCCGAATCTCAATTCAAACCAAGATCAAATAAAACTTTATTAAACGCCCAAAAGATTACCAAAGCTACACTGGTGTAATCCTATTGATTATTTATCAATAGTTCTATTACAATCAAACCCAGAAACCCAAAAGATCAAGATGATCTCAATCACCAGAACTTATACAAACTTGAGAGAAAATTTCGAGAGCAATATCAAAACAATAATGAAAGATAAAAACCCTAAATAGGGATAAGAAGACTTTATATAGCCCAGCTAATCATCCAAGATTCCAGAATTGACAACAACAGTCCCTCAACTTCTCCAAGCTGCTAAACAGACCTCCAAACTTATAATCCTGCATACACAACTTCCAAACATATACAACATTAGTCCCTCAAGAACTTCCAGGCTAAAGATCATATATTTTGACATCCCCCCTTGATCTTAGCCTGGAAACAATCAAATAAACCCATCTGTTTAACCAACTTATCATGTTGGAGCTTATCCAACCCTTTAGTGAAAATATCTGCTGTTTGATCAGCAGAACTAATTTTTTGAGTTTTCAAAACACCTGAAAGAATTTTCTCTCTAACAAAATGCAAATCAATCTCTAAATGTTTTGTTCTTTCATGGAACACAGGGTTTGCAGCAATCTTAATTGCTGCCTGACTATCACAAAACATATTAACAGGCATAAAATGTTCCCAGTTTAGATCCTTTAAGATTTTAAGAATCCAAACAATTTCTGAAGTCACAGAAGCCATAGCTCTATATTCAGCTTCTGCTGAAGACTTAGAAAGGGTATTTTGCTTTTTGCTTTTCCAAGAAACCAGAGAACCATTAAGTTTAATACAGAATCCAGTCACAGATTTTCTAGTAACAACACATTTAGCCCAGTCAGCATCCACAAAAGCTTCAAGAGAAACTTTGGGTTGCTTGACAATATGAACACCAATACCAGGATTGTTCTTTAAGTACCTTAATACTTTAAGAGCAATCTTAAGATGAGACTTGAGAGGCTTATGCATAAACTGACTTAAACAATGCACAGAGTAAGAAATATCAGGCCTAGTATGAGTTAGGTAAATCAGTTTACCAATAAGCTTTTGATACTCAGTCACATTATCTAAAACTGGATCTGTACTAGAAGGTTCATTTGTTATAGTCAAATTTTGCTCAAGAGGGGTAGCAGAAGGCTTGCAAGCTAGTAAACCAAAATCAGACAAAAGATCTAAGCAGTATTTTCTTTGAGACAAACATAAACCCCTATCAGTATCAATAACCTCAATTCCCAGAAAATACTTAAGCTTACCCAAATCTTTAATCATAAATTTGGAATTCAAATATTTTTTAAACTTTTCAATCTCATCAACATTATTCCCAGTAATGATAATATCATCAACATACACTAGTAATACCATAAACTTTCCACTTTCAGACTTAGTAAACAAAGAATAATCACTTTTACTCTGAATAAAACCATGTTCAATCAAGGTTTGAGTAAGTTTAGCATTCCATTGTCTAGGAGCCTGCTTCAGGCCATAGAGAGATTTTTTAAGTCTACACACTCTATTATCTCCAGGATTAAAAAATCCTTCAGGAAGTGACATATACACAGTTTCATCTAAATCCCCATACAGGAATGCATTATTAACATCAAGCTGAAATATAGACCAATCATACTGCACAGCAAGATTAATAACACACCTAACAGTGACAATTTTCACCACAGGTGAAAAAGTCTCATCAAAATCAATACCTTCCTTTTGATTATATCCTTTAGCTACATATCTAGCCTTATACCTGTCAATATCACCACTAGACTTATATTTAATCTTATAAACCCATTTCCCACCTATGGCTTTCCTACCAAAAGGCAACTCAACAATTTCCCATGTATCATTTCTATATAAAGCATCCATCTCATTATTCATTGCCTCAATCCAGTGCTGATCTTTACTAGCTTCAAAAAAACTTCTTGGTTCAAGACTTTTATTTAACTCAGTTGTAAAACATTTATTTTCAACACTAAGATTAACATAACTCACATAATTTTCTAAACCATATTTTACTTTGGAATCAATCACAAAATCATTGTATTTTCTTGGAAAAACAGAAGTTCTTTCAGATCTTCTTACATGAGGTGAGCTAGTAGTAGGAACTGACTCAGGAATAGACTCAGAAGCAACAAAGGCATCCTCAGAACTTATATTATTTTCAGCAGAGGTTGCAGCCTCCTCACCTGTTCCTGCAAATCCATTGGAACCCTGAGAATGCCCCAATTCATTCTCAAAAGGGTCAATAGTTGAAATGCCAGGAGTAGATGGATGGCTACCATCACTCTGTGAACTAACAGTTTTGCTAGGTTCATCATTGGATGTGTCAAGGTCCTCATGCACAATTTCATTAAAGAAATTCACATGATCCAAACCTTGACTAGTCAGATTAGTGTCTTGGGTTTGTCTAATCTTAAAAGGAAACACCTTCTCAAAAAACTTCACATCTCTGGAATATATAAATTGTTTCCTTTCAAGACTATACAATTTATACCCCTTTTTAAAAGAAGCATACCCAACAAGAACACATTTTTCAGCCCTACTACCAAGCTTATCATGCAGATTCAATACAGTGGCATAACACAAACATCCAAACACCCTAAGATGTTTAAGACCAGGTTTTCTGTTAAAAACAAGTTCAAAGGGAGTTTTTCCATTCAGCACTGAACTAGGCAACCTGTTAATCAAATAAGCAGCAGTCATAATACATTCAGACGGGGGTTTTGAATGGCGCGTATGTGTCGGACTAGACCGTGAGGGGACAAGTAGTCAGCGGGGTACAGGTAGTGAGACTAGTTTTTATTAACGCAGATTCTCGCAAACTGAACTAGGCAACCTGTAAGGATTAAATTACGAAATATCAGTCTAGTCCCTTCCACTCGCTTCCCTACCGTTGGATCAGTCAGGTTTGACACTCTTCATGAATACAGTGTCAGAATGGATAATTCACCATTTGGAATCCATAGTACTGTGACAACACGACCCCTGAAACCTAGGTCAATTAGGCGCGATCTAGATAGACAGTATATTATAGCGACTCAGTTTGCTAAGCAGATGCACATAACCGTACTGTACCTTTCGAACTAGCTATGACCATTACTGCTTGTAGTAGTGCTCAGTGGAACCTACAACAAGTCGGTGTATCGTTGTGGGCTATAGTACTTCTCGCATTGATTTTAAATGGAGAGTATCCATATGCGTCATAGTCTTGACAAGCACAAACTTTACTAGAGAACTCATATATATCTAGATCATATTCAGACCCAATGACTAACATGCACATGTCTATTTTGAAACGATTATGTAACAGTGATTCGTCCACATCTATAATTGACAACACCTTCCCCGGCCCCCGCCCCCCCCCCCCCCCCCCCCCCCCCCACCCCCCCCCCCCCCCCCCCCCCCCCCCCCCCCTCCCCCCCCCCCCCCTCCTTTATCAATTATAAAAGGCTAACACATAATCAAAAACTTCATCTTTTCCCTTTACATATACACCCATAACTGACCTGGTCTAATCATCAACAATAGTAAGAAAATACCTAACCCTTCCTTAACTAGCAATTCCAGTAAGGCCCCAAAGGTCAAGGAAAACTAATACTACAAGCACAGAAGATTTGCTCACTAAGTGGAAAGGGATTCTTCATGTTTGGCTTGGATCTTTTACAAATCTCATAGTGACCTAAATCACAATTGTCAAAAACAAGCTCATGCTCAAGAACCTTTAAGACTTGGTCAGAGGGATGACCAAGTCTACTATGCCAAATATAATTAGACAGATTACAATTGAGTTTCTCAACCAGTTTAATACCTTGAATCATCACCATATTAAAGAATATAAACCTCTATCTGTTTACCAGTCCCCAGATTTTCATCTCCCTTAAATCTTGAGATAACACAAAGCCTTATTCTCATTAAAAGCATTATCAAACACTGTCTCTAGCAAACCTATGGTAAGACCATTAAGTCCTAGCACAGTAATCAGGAACAACCAACACATCATATAGATTAATTTACTGCTTATTGACCATGTCTCCCAACACTTGTGAGACACCTCAGTCCCATTGGGATTTGAAACTGTATTGCCAAGATTAGAAATTTTAACACATTACTCACGCTACCAAAAGACTTATTATAATAAATGTTAATCGTATGATTGGCTTCCAAGAATCACTCAATTCTCACTCCTCCCTGCAACAAGTGCAGAGAGAGTAGCTGACTTGTGCGCAAACAAAACCTATTAAACATTTTATCTGAAATCATTTGCTCTTGTACAAAATCAGTACCTCCATATTTGTTCTTTCTGCGACTCCTTTCTCATTATTAAAGACGAAATTATTCACTTGAGTTAGGAAATGATATTTTTTAGACACTGATTTCATCAGAGCAAGTATATTATGAATCTAACTAGCTATCCGAAAAGAATTATTGTTAATGAACCACTCCTATTAGTAATGTTATCTGTTTCTCCCTGACATACACTATATTGTTCTTTTCACTTATTATCCAAAATCAGTAGGGTCACCAACAATCTTTCAAAGCCGAGCAATCCTAATTAGGTAATGCCCATTGAAACTCCAACATTTACTCACACAAGCTGAGGACACCCAACCATTTGGTCCTTCTATGTCGCCCACCGCGCCCAAAGGTCCTAGTCACATTATCTCTAGGCCCTAGGAAAAAGTTACCCAGGTGGGGGTTTCACTGGGTAGCTCCTCTATTTATAGTAACACGAAGAGAATTATACACACAATGACTGAGAGCCTCCGCCAGTGTACCAAACCTCACACCCCCCACACCCCTCCCTTACCCCTCTGTGATGATCCCCACCATTGGAAACGAGCGACACAACCCTTGTGAGACTCTTTCACTAATATATAATAGCAGAAGCAACCTCTAACTATCTGAGCAATGTGATCTCCCTTAGGAGCGAGAATATTACTCTAATTGGCATTTAAGAGATCATCTAGACCCATTAAGAAATGCCATCAGCTTCATCAAAGAATTCATGATTTCCTTAAACATCTTCTGCACATGCATGTTACATCTAGGCAACTAACATGCACTCATCATTGCGTTTCCACAAAGATCAATTCACTGTTTATGATAACATAAGTACAGCATATAGAAGAACCATTTTGACTTACATGAATTAATCTTGTGATGGCAAATTTGAAACAGTAACGAACGCCATCACACCCTTTTCATATTGTTCTTTCAATTCATCCAGACATGGTTATAGCCCTTTAGATAAATTTGCCCCACAAACTATATTCTTTCAGATAAGATCTATTTTAAAATCCAACCCACGAAAACAATTCTGCACTAACTCCTTCCCACTGTCTACCCAAAAGCTTTCATCAGTACTTTGATCTTCTACCATAGATACCATCTATAAATCTTTGATTCTTACACCTGCATATAGCAAGAAGCATAGCACAAGACCAAACTTGCAATTTCAGTCACCTTTAAGGTTTAACATATACAACATGAGAGTAGCAGAGTCATTAGTATGCAATGCAATGGATTACTAATATCCTAATTTACTCTAAATCAAAGTACCTATAGATCTCCATCAGAACTAACAAGAATCAAGCTCATAAACCTCATCAGAATAACCATGAATAGACATATTGAAAGACAAGCAAACACAAAATAAAGAATCAAGAAAGAAACTCAACTGAGCCAAACAAAGTTCCCAGGCTTCCACACCACTCAATGGTGGCAGGTCAAGGGCAAGATTCAGTTAAGGGTCCAGATAGCAAAGACAATAAACATATAAAACCAAAAAAATTAGACAATTAACCATACAAGCAAATTAATACAACGAGAAAGGGTTCGAGAGGTTTTACAGATGCACGCTAAGAACCAGCAGCGGAATATGATAGTTTCTCCTAGATTCACATAGTCTATGAGACAGACAATCATCAGATGAATCAATGCGAGGATCTAACCACCTCAAATCAACCAAAAATTTGAACAATCAATCCAATAACCAAACCCTAATTTTTCAATTTTGGGCGTTTATCAGAAAAACAACGGATCTAGTTATATCAATAACAGATCCACTCAGATTAACTAATTAATTGAAAAAACTATAGGTGAATTAGCTGATTACTAAAGATCTAATTAATTTTGATAAAACTGATAAAAGAGCAAGATGAAGAACCTGGCTTTAATACCATGAAAAGGTTTACAAAGATTCACAAACAAAACTGATTCAATTCAAACCAAGATCAAATAAAACTTTATTAAACGCCCAAAAGATTACCACAGCTACACTGGTGTAATCCTATTGATTATTTATCATCGTTAAATATTTAACGATCTTCTCTAAATCAATTGTTGAACACTGATGTTCTAATGACTTAATTTTTTAATCTTTAAACATGTACCAATGTTTGATAAAATGGTTCAAAACTTATTGATTTGTTTTCCAAATGAATCTCAATTATTGGTCCTCACTGTTTCAAGCGTTAGATTCAATACATTAGAAGCGGGAACAAGATCAAAAGGGTCAAACTTGGAGATTCAGGCGATGCAAAATTAGTTGGCTACCCACAAGAAACAACAAAAAACTAGATCTGTCTTTATGTAAAAACTAGATCTTTCTTTGCAGTTATTTATTGGTTTCCTCTTAAAATTGCAAGCTATAACAATATCTAGAATTTCCATAAATCACTGAATTTTACCTTTCTAATTTCAGTTGTTTTCTAAATCATTATTGATGTTTGATAATGACTTTAGTGGTGGAGGCGGTGCTTCGTAGTGATGGTGGTGGGGAGGCTTGGTAGTGGTGACGATGATTGGTGGTGGTGGTAGCGGTCGGTGGACTTGAAATGTTATCGTTAAATTCTAACGAAAATACCCAAATTGAGAAAAAAAAAGTTAGGCTCATTTTTATGCAAAAAAAAAATGCGATACCTTGATTGGAAATGACCCTTAAGTTGAGTATTTTTTGTGACATTTTTCCATTTTGATATTTTAGTATTGTTAATTAGTATGATAGGGTCAGATTTGTTTGAGTATTTCTGTTGAATGAGGTTTTGGGAATGTCAAAACCTCCTCTCTTTATTCAGATGTAATTGATGTTGATAATAATATATATACACCTTTTCACTAAAAAAAATTAGAATGATATGATAAACAGTGTTTGTATTATTTAAACTTTGTATGTATATATAGATATTAGGTTTTTTGGGTTCGGTTTGGTTACGATTAAAAGAATAGTACGTAAAAGAATAATACCTCTCACAAACTACGAATCCGTTTGTGTTTGATATGATGGAGAGATTTATGCCTGTTTTTATAGAGTTGATATTAGGTTAAAAGAACCAATGTAAAACGATTAATGTGAAGATGTTTGTTTAGGTTTCAAACTCTATCTACATAATAAATACGTAGGATATGTTCTATATTTTTAAACCGCTAAACTTACGAATCAAGCCATGCGATTAAAGTTTCTACATAGACACGTTTTAGTTTTACACGTCACATTAAGCGGGACGATTTTGGTGAGGTGGATTAAGGGGCTGTTTATTTTTTGCTTAATGAGTCTTTTGATAACAGGATCCTTACCAGACAGTTTTAGTGTTTGTTTCTTTTTAACTTTTTACAAAAAGAATTCCTTAATGTAAAAGGGTGTAGAAACCCACCTCATCCCCATCCAGGATATAACAAAGGTATAAAATACCATTAAAGCCCTCATCCCCATCCCTTTTCTCATCCATTTCAATAAACCTAAACCCTTTAATCATCCATCACACCTTCTGGCACACTCCTACCCACCGACGTTCTTCCAACCAACACCCTTCTCGTTGTCGACATGCCAAGTTCCAAGTTCCAATCGACGGTCATTTTATCACTCCGGCTTTTATACCCTCAAGATTTTATTTTTTGCGTCCTTTAGATAATGAATTAGAGCTTCAAGAGTCATCAATGGTGGAAACATGGGTATATGAAGAAGATGGCTTCAGGCTTGTAGTTTTTTTTAAGGAGGTTTGGGGTATCGATTAAGGAAATCAAGAAGGGATTCATGGTACACTCAGATTTTTGTTGTCTGTTGATTTTTGTAAAATGATGGAATTCATGGCGTATTTTTCTATGGTTCAATTAGATCTGCAAATAGGTTGAACTTTAAAATGGGGCTTTTAGATCAAAGGGTAATATTGCCATTTACTATACTAGTATATGTTGTTCAGGAAAAAAAAGAAACAACATTTCTTCACATATGACCAATTCCAAAAAGACGGTTTTATGTAAAAAGACTAACCCACATGCAAACAGATAAAAAAAAGAAAACAACCCCTAAGGGTGGTTTACACACCGCAGGATTAGGAAACGTACAATAACGTGCTTAAAAGGTTCAGAAAACGGGTGCAAAGTGGATTACAGTTTTATTTTTTTCCTTAGGAGTATTTTGGAGAGGTAGTGGGGGGGGGGGGGGGGGGGGGGGTAATATAATGCCACATAATCTTTAATCTAATGTGGCTTTTAATATATATATTCCCAGGAGGTGAGATCCATAAAGACAATGACATTTTTAAAGAACAAATGTTGATTCCTAACCACCATTTTCATCCATAAAAAAAAAAACTCACTTCCTACATTTTTCCTTAAAAAAAACTCAAATATCTAGCAAACGAAAAATCCGTTAAGACGTCCAAAAATACACCATCGCGACGAGTATTTTTTTATCTTTCTATAGAGGGGCACTTTTATATACTTTTGGCGAACTTAAAAAAAAAAAAAATTTTCAATCATGTCTGACAAAATCACATGTGATTTTTTCAGACGTGATTGAAAAAAAATGGGAAAAAAAGATCGTCGAAAGTATCGCGACTATTATTATTTTTTATCTTTTTATAATAGGGCACTTCTATCAATACGTTTCGACGACTTTTTTTTTCGATTTTATTGTTTTTCATCAGCGACCTGAAAAAATCACACGAGATTTAATGAAATCACATGCGATTTTTTAAGACGTATTTGAAAAAAAATCGGGAAAAAGTTCTCGAAATATCGCGACGAGTATTTTTTAGTATCTTTATAGAGTGGCCGTTCTATATTACATTCGACGAACTTATTTTTTCCGAATTTTTTTTTCACTCACAGTCTGAAAAAATCACATGTGATTTTGTATCATAAATCACATGTGATTTGTCAGAAGTGGAATCAAAAAAATAATTGAAAAAAAAGTTCTTCGAAAGATATAGAATGCCCCTCTATAGAAAAAGATGATTTAATTCTTCAGTCGCGATTAGTATTTTTCTTTTTTGCGTAACGATAAACGGTTGTGAGATATCTTAATTTTAAAAAAAATAGGATGGAAGTGGTGTTTATTTTTAATTAAATAAAAATAAAAATTAATCTAAACCATTAGATGGAAATAAAATGGATGGTTGAGATGAAGTGGATTGTTCTTTGATTAGATCTACATAGAACTTTTCTCATATATTCAGATTATATTTTTGTCAAACCCTACACCAAAACAAATACGGATTAAAAACTTCTATTAGATTTTTATTTTTTGATTTACTCGATATCAAAGCAACACTCTAAATAGAAACAAAGATTATAATATGTCAAGGGTTATTATGTAAGTTAGCTAGAATTGTATATTAGGGAACTTACAAATAGAGGCTACTTATAATTAGGGGCAACGTAGGATATGACCATCTGCCGACTAAACAATTCTAAACCGAATAGGATTTTGTTTCAGTGAACGTTTTCCTAATCTATAAATAAGGTGACATGTTTAGTTTGTTTTCATTCATTCTTTTTAATAGTCGAAGTAGCTATTTTCATTAGTAAAGTCGTCTGATCTTATTGATCTTTTTTCGTTAAAGAGTTTTTGCCCATTACATTTTTTCATAATGCGTAAGATCTTAGCTATTCTTTTTTGCGTCTTGATAAGTTTATCAGTATCGTACGCTCAAAACTGCAATACTTACGTTTTTTCAAGAAACCAAAAATATGCAACATGTGTCACATTACCGGTTTTAAACTCACATCTCCATTGGAACTACTACACCAATGGTACTGTCGACGTAGCATTTAGGCACACCGGATCAACAACATCTCAATGGGTGGCATGGGCCTTAAACATTGATGGGAAGGGTATGATTGGTGCTCAAGCACTTGTCGCTGTAACTAGCTCAGATGGGTCGGTTCAAGCATATACTTCTGCCATAACCGGGTATGCTACACGTTTACAACCGAGTTCTTTGAGTTTTGACGTGCCAATGATCAGAGCTGAGAGAGTTAGTGGCGATGTGGTTATGTATGCAATGTTGGTTTTGCCAAGTGGTAAGACGACATTTAATCAACTGTGGCAAGTAGGTCCGGTTTTTAATGGACGTCTGGGTATGCATCAAACAGGTTCGAATAATACGAATGCAGTTGGGGACGTTGACTTTACTACAGGTCAGATAAGTGCTGATGGTGGTAATGCTGGTGGATCACGGTTGCGCAGGAAGAATGTAAGTATCTAATTTTCTTTTTTGTTTTAATTTCTTAGATGTATGTTTTTGCAAACAGCTGATTATCAAAAGGGTTATTTGTAAATACCCGCTAAGTAACTAGTAATCGGAAATCAGTTTTCTTGCAGCTTGATTTATCATGGTGTTTGGGATTGATGATGCACGGTTTTAAACAAGCAATCCTAAACACTCTTTTGCCTAAGCACTAAAACAGATAATTGGTAAATTAAAAATCGTAATTGCAAACCACACCCTTAAGCAAACTAAGGACCATTTGTTATATGATTTTTTTTTCTTGATATTAATGTTGAACAATTATTTGACAGACTCATGGAGTACTAAACGTGGTTAGTTGGGGAGTAATGATGCCTATAGGAGCTATTGCAGCAAGGTATTTAAAGGCCTTTAATATAGCTAATCCGTTATGGTTCTACATCCATGCTGTTTGCCAAACAGGAGCCTTTGCCGTTGGTATAGCTGGATTTGTCACCGGAGTCATGCTTGGTAGTGACTCAACAGGAATCACACACACGTCTCACCGATACATTGGAATCACCCTCGTTACACTTGGAACAGTTCAGGTACACTCTTATCTTTTTGTTTCATACATGTGCTTACAATTAACAAAAAAGCCAACAAATTTTATATAGTCCACATTTTGTACTAACGCTAGTCGTAATTTTTGTAGGTCTTAGCTTTGTTTTTGAGACCTAAGCCAGGCAGCAAATACAGAATTTACTGGAACATATATCACCGTGGGTGTGGATACTCGACGCTCATCTTGAGCATCATCCAGGTTTACAGTGGACTTGATATCTTGGACCCTGAGAAGAAGTGGAAGCACACGTACACCAGCATACTTATTGCTTTGGGTGTTGTTACGGTTCTTCTAGAAGTTTTGAGTTGGTATATCTTTCTTAAGAGGAAGGAGGACAAGAAGACACATGCAGGGACCAATGGTGCATATGGAGCCCATGAACAAGTGTAGTAGCTGGCACAGGGAATGATTTTCCACATTTTTATGGCTTAGATAAACGGATATACGCATGTAGACATGTTCTTGTTTATATGGAGCTTTTTGAGTACCTAGAGTCAGTGGCTTATGTGTTAAGCGTCCTTTAGCTGATGTGAATCAAGTCCCTTAGTCCATAAATGGAATCATTGTAGGGTTTAGATTAATCAATGACATGAGTGTACTTTATGCTTGATGTTATCTTTTGGTATGTTTCAAGCACAAATCTGATGGAATCCTGGATTTCCCTCCGACCATGTTCCATGCGTTTACCCTGAAGTCCCATTTTTTTAACTCTGATTTCGTGTTCCCTGCATAAACGCCTCCAGCCGGTGCATATGGATTTTCAAATGCACGTTCTAATCTGTTTATGAAACCAAGAGCCACAATTTCAGTGTTACTAGTAGAAATAAGGTATCAGATGTTGTAGTTTCTTTCTTATAAACGTTTGGTACGACTGAATCGCAGAGAATGGGATTGCAATAAAGAATGGAATCGCAGAGAAAAAGAATGACCGCGAAAATAGAGAAGAGATTCCATTGTTTGGTAAAAAAAGAGAATAGGATAACGGAATGCATAAGAAAATTGATTCTCATGCTTGTTACAAGAGAGAATGTAGATATTACATGTGTATTCTTCTTCCGTAAATTATTATCAGTAACAATCTTTTTAGTTATATTACATACTAGTTATAATACCCGTGCACGCATGAGGTTTTTTTTCTAAACTTTTAATTATTTATTATTATTGAATAACGTACAAACAAATTAAAGTTCACTATATAATTTTACTTGTTGGATCAAAAATAAGAAATCTATTAAATTTGAATGTATTTGTGAGATTTTTACCGTTTGATTATGATTTTTGGTTTATGGAATAATAATGTTAATCCTAGTACTTGTAAAATTGGTAAGAACAACCTCATACCCTTTCACGGATCTTGACATCGGCCAAACCCAATCAACTCTATTATGTCTTAAAATTACGTATAAACCATTGATTGCTCAACAACCTTATCACAAGATAACACAACTGGAAAATGAATAGTAAACCACAATATAAAGACTGCCATTAAAGACATAAACTAAGCTAAAAGATAAAATAAAATATCCCAAACCGAAAAAATAGTATAAACTGTATATATTATCTAGAGATAGTAAAAAATAATTTCACTTGTCCACGTCATCATCTTTACCTGTTACAACAGGTAAACAAAGTTTAGTAAAAAATCAACATTTGAAACCCCCAATTCAAAAACCTTTAAATCAAAAACCCTAATTGATGAACATCTTCTAACAAAGATGACTTTCAAACTCTACAAATTAACAATCTAAATTCCTTCTTCCCTTTTGTTTGTCAAATATCATATTTTGTAGAGATATAATTATAAATGTGTTCTATATTATATTCGAACAATTGACCTCCACTTTGGAAGACTAATATTGTTACTGTTGGGTATGCAGTTGATATTGTATATATTTTATGATTATAGTTGCATGAGTGTGTCAATTACACTTAGGATTCATGGTAATATTTTGTGTTAAAACATGTAAAATTTTAGCTTCGCAATCGAATTTAAAAGCATCAAGTTGAGTTATTAAAAGAGTCAATATTTATAGAATATAGAAAACAAAAAAACTCAAATATGTTTCGTGCATACAATATGTTTTGGTCAAACAAAGACTTACCTAAAAGAATGCTCATACACTAAAAGAATGCTCATACAGGATGTCTCAAAACTATGCAATGAGCACAAAAATAGATATGCAATACCAAACACCCCGTTACATAATGTAATCTTTTGATTTTCCAAATGGCAGACATCATAATAACCAAGAAGAAATATTGTTGACACAAAATTATAAGGCAACAACTTTACGTATGCACATAAACAACTCCTATCATTTTTAGTAATATCACATCCATTAGCACAACTTTTCTCCCAAGTACGCCTCAAGCTGGCAAACAAAACTATGGTCATTTTCTCTTGTCAATCAATCAGCAGTTCCATTATTGAAAACAATTGATAAAATCTTCAAAAAAATATATGTTCACTTGTGACTGAATGACATGTCATTGTTGATTAGTAACTTCACTATGTGAAAAGTATAAACTACTCAACGATATTTACATGTAACTTCTGAACTATATATAGAAGTTCTCAAACAATCAATAATTTTATTAACAATAATTAGTATTAAGTTATAAAGTTACATGTTAAAGATTGGTTAATATAAAATTGCAGAGAACAAAAGAGTTAAGATGTTAAACGTCACTCAGAGAGTCAATTTTACGACAATTTAACACTTTTTTATATGACTCATTTTGACCCATCTTCCCATTTACACAGTTTTGCCTTCGCTAACATATTTCTCAGTCTTAACTTGATACTTAGACTCCATAATTGCAGTAGGGAAACTGATCCAAATAATACACTTAAAGCGGCACCATTAATCCAGCTTTCTTACATATCCAATCCACGGTTAATACAGCGTAAATCCAATTCCCAAGCACTCCTATAAAACAACAGCTGGTCTATTCACAACACCCCTTAAAACTTCAAGCTGTTAACATACAAAGATGTTCTGGCGCGGTTTTCAGGAATTCATTAATGGTGCTTGTAAGCTAACTGTTCTAAACAATTGTTAAAGCAGGTAACACAGACCAATTTAAACACCTCTTAATCCAATTAAATAAAGAATACATTTTTTAAGATTAAGGCATTAACAATTCTTAAAGATACTACTTAATCTTAAAAGATATGCCAAAACTTTCTTTAATAGCTATTTATTTTAGAGAAAAAAAAGATTAATAACAATCCTTGCAGAACTTCATTTGTCTAAATTAGCTATTTCAACAGATGTTCTTTGATTATGACTCGATTTTCAAACTACACATATAGAATGATTGTCAGACCCTTTTTTAGTTCATAATGATTTAACTATAAAATAAAATTGTTAGAATGGCAATGAAACAATAAATAACCTGCAAATGGGATATTAAGAATCCTGACCATGAAACTATGTAGCTTATCATTGGTTTTTTAGTCTTACATATACATGATCGCAAGGATTCATTCTGACTGCACGTCCTTGGGGGGGACCTCGCCCCCATCTGTTAATTGCCACAAAGTTTCAGAATTACATATATACGACGATGTTTGCAAGAAATCATAAGAAATTTGATGCACTTTACTTAACAGTGAGACGGATAAATAGTTAAATTTTATAGCAACATTACACACAGTGATTACCTTGGATGAGAGCCAATTGCAGATTGCCTTCGTAAACTTCTGGAAGCTGGTTCTCGTCAATATCTTTTACCAATGTTAATTTTAGCTGCTTGTTCTCGACGAATAAATCTGCAAATTAAATATTTATTCGGTCACACTCTTATTCATATAGTTCTATAGTTCAATAGCTCTCACGACAATGGGAAACTTACTTTTTTCTTTGTTTTTATGTTAATAAAAGGATTAACATTCTATACATGTCATATTACGCAAGGGGGAGGGATAGTGCACGATAATAGTTTCCCAAGTTTCTCTGGATAATAATCTGTCATAATAATCAATGTGGTAGATTAAATCGTGATTAGTAGATCAAAATACATATTACCCATTTTAGGTGGTTATTTATGAGTGTTGTTTATTATAAAGTGAGTGAAGATTCATATTTTTGTGAGCATTGCATTGTTGGGTCATCGCAAATCTCAATTAGCCCCTCGCACAATCGGTTAGATAATTTTATATGATCACACCACATCTTCCAACTTGTTGCCATGTTGTTTAGGTAGAAGTCATTGTCAACAAAAAACAATGATATTTTTATTAATCACAGATGATTATTTTTGATAAAGCCTGTAAATTAGTGTGCTGCAAGATATCCGGTATATTACTACATAAGTATCCCCATTCCCTTTTGATACGCTACCTTCTATCGGATTAGGTTAGAATGGCACCTTACGACAGATAATATTTGTTTTTAGTAGCTTATCATTACATTGCTGGGTAGGGATTTGGGTGTAGTATTGGGTAACGGGTTGGTCTAACGTTTAAAAGGACTTTTTGAATGTGGGTCAAAATGATATTTAAAAATAGAACTTAAATCAATGAATTTTTAAAGTGAAAAGGGGTTGAAAATGATACTTCTAAATTTCTTTATCTCATATGTTTTCGCCAGCAACTAATTTCTTCTGGTTTACAAAACTACTCCACCTAGTCGTCAAAAGATGCGTCATAGGCGTGGCCCCCTAAACATATGCCTAAACTTCCAAATCTCACTATGAACGTCCTTAGGTACCATAGTCTGAACAGGGGATCAGCTAAATAATCCAAACGTGGAAATATGGTCTCGACCCAATACCTAGGCACACTAAACTCCCCATCATTATTCGCATCAGACTAAGTCAATGTTTTAGCAAAGAACGATAGCTTATCCAAAAACCCATCCCTATTCCATTACCGCTCCCACCCGTTACCCTATCATCAACCTCCCCATCCCAATTTCTTAACAGATGCAAACAAATATTAGCATAAACCTCATCATTCTCATAATCCGCCAAATACCTAACATCAACCACCTTATAAAGAACCAACGTCGGTACCCTTCCCACGCCTCACACCCTCCCCATAACACCAAAATCCACTTTACTGAGCGTATGCCCAGCGTGCCCTTGCCGAAAATACTACACATTAGTATTCAACAACGGCATTTAAACCATCCCACCCGCACAAGTGTGCCACAGTTTCGGATTCACACCCTTATCCACCTCACTCATACGTTCACCTTTATGTGATATTACCTTAAAACTTGCTTAAAACCCAAACTACACCTCCTTAATTATATATCACTAACCTGTGTAACATAATCAAATCACAACAAATTCAGACATATTTAAACAACCTTAAAATTCATAAAAAATAAAAAACAAAGTACAGAAAAATTAAATTAATAAAACCCTAAGTTTTTTTAACACAATAAAACCCTAAGTAGAAAAAAAGAAGTATCTACCTTTTATGAGAAACATGAAGATTTGTCCAATATATAGTAATATTGAATTCACATACTCTAATCGAAAAAAATAATTATTCTTCACTACTACTTGCAACCCAATTTTGACAGAGTTTAATCAGTGTAGCCATATCTCATCAAAAACAGGATTGATTGAATTCGATTAGTCGATTTTGGTTTAGGGTTTTAATATTGTTGGTTTTCATGGATGCTTGAATTCTGGGAATTTGTTTTTCTGAGACGAAATCAGTGGTTTTCATTGGATGGGTATAGTGCGTGTTGATCTTTTCTTTTTAAATTTGCCAATTAACCCCTCCGTGGTTTTTAAGTCTTATTTTTTACATATTTGACACATATGTCTTTTCACAAAATTTCATCATTGGACATTTTTTAATAAGGTTGATCATAATCAATTTTAATTTTGACTTTTTTATCAACCAATCAACTCGCTTGATTTTGCCTACGTGGCAAAATTAAGCATTCTGATTGGTCTATTTTTTTAATTCATAAGATTTAATCTCATAGAAAAATCCGAAATGATGTAATTCTTTTATTATATAAAAGATTTGATTTAGCTTTAGAGAAAACTGAGAGTTTTTTGAGATTGAGAGTTTAGAAGAGTTTGAAAATAATTTAGATGGTTGAGATTCATAACCGATAAATTAGATATAAGGAGGTTAAAAAACTAGAAATCAATGATATAATTATTATTTAAAAAAATAATATAATTAATATTGGGCTAGTTTTATAGATAACTGAAAACTGAAATCAATGATATAATTATTATTTAAAAAAATAAAAGATAATATACATTATCTAAAACTTTATCTTTCACGTGTAAAATCCATTCTAATTAAATAGGAATGTGAATGATGCCCATTAATCTTGTGCCATGTGTCAAAGTTGAAAGTAAGATTAGACGATCAATTTGTGAACCGATAGTAGGTGTTGAAGCATTGAATATGTACTTACTTGAATTAAATATGCTCATTTATTGCTTTGTACTTGCAACCAGGTTGGATGGAACTCATGAATAAGAGAGATGATTTGTACACTCAAGTTTTTTATTGGGACACTCACTGTACAAACAGTTAAAACAGACTGTAAAACATTGTATAAATATGTAATGCATATAAAAGAGTATCTCAATAAAAGAAGTGAATATGCAAATTAATTCCCCATAAATAAACATAACCTAATGATATTGTATGAGGTGTTGATTTTTATAAAATCTTTAATAGCCTTATCATGTTGGATGTTTTAAGTATTTTAAAAACTTGTCATGTATAATACAAAGTTTGAAAATAATTTGAAGGTAACAGTTATTGATTTTGTAGTGAGAAAAAGTTTTAAAGAAACAATTTTATGTTTCTACTCATCTTTTAACAATTTTAAATTTTAACTAAAGTCATTTTTACGTTAAATGGTGCTACTAAAAAGTAAAAAAGATAATAAGAAATCTAAATTGGAACACTTCTAAGTCCTTTTTTATATAGTGTTCATTGTTTGGGTAGTACCTAAATAAACCGAAAATAACTAAATCGAATTTTTAACCGAACTGAATTTGCTAAAATCAAACCAAACCGAATTAAATATTCGGTTCGGTTATGGTTTTGACAATCTAAACCGAAAACCGAATTCATAAAAATATGTATATTTTTTATATAAAAAATATTTAAACTTTTTCCTAGTATAAATATAATATTTTTTTAAGGTCATAAAATTTTTTGTCTTTTTTAAAACTATAAACATAAAAGATAAAATAAATAAAATTAGTACCATCGCACGTTATTCGCCTACAATTTTTCGATTATAGAGGTTTTGTTTTTTGATTCGTTTTAATCTAATATTGAATCCAGTTCGATTCAATTTTCAATTATAATCTAGATAAAAATTAACTGCGCAACCCGATAACCGAACCGATAACACCGTGACGCACACCAAGATCCTACACGATGGACTGGACTTTTACCCAAAATTCGAATATTTCATTGTCAGCTCATTAGAGTTTCTCTTTAACCCAAAGACCACACACCACCATTCCCCTTATATATACCCCCAAACCCTAGATCACTCCAAGCGTCTTCTGCTCATATCTCTGCCTCCTTTTGTGTTTGATTCATTCCATTAATTTAAACAAGGAAATCGTGGTGAAGGAGTGTATATTTCTTAACCACGTTTCCTCGTTTAAATCGATGCTTTGAACCATATTTTTTTTTATAAGTTAACCAAAGCCAATTTGCAGAGCAATTTCGCCAATAAAAATAATGACGAAAAATTGCATTGAAGGTTGGCCATAACAATAAGCGATTCTCCGTGCCTGTCAAATATTTGATTTTGATCTTGGCCTCGAACAAGTCGCTACATTTTAATATGTTATTTTAACTTTTATTTAGTTATTATTTAAAGGTTAATGAACTTAATGGAAATAAAGAGGTCGATTGGTTAATGGTTTTTACTTTTGATGCTAAATGGACTGATTTTTTTTTTAATAAAACACATAAAGATTATCGACTTTTGGCTGTCTGACCTGGATCAAGTTAAACTAAGGTTTTTTTATTGTGTTATTAATATTGTAACCTTTATTAAATGATTTCTGTTTAAGAACATTTTAATATTTTTGTTTGATAGCACTGAATTTGTTTTGAGAGAACTAGCCTTGTGAAATTACAGATATTTGTAGTATTAGTAGTTCTTGTAATCTGTGGAGCTAGTAGACATGATTTGGAGAATTAATAGTTCTTGTACGATTTAGATTAAAGTTACACCTTCAGAACATTGTTATTTTGTTTCATGGCGTTATAAAAAATATATGTTTTTTAGAAAACTAAAATGAGAAGTATGTGTATAACCACACTTTAATTATATGCATTTTTATTTAATACAGTAATGTGGAATGATGCTTCTAGGGGTGAGCACGGTCCAATGACCGGACCGGCTAAGATTGGACCGGACCGAGGATCGAATTGGTCCAAAACGTCAGATCGAGGACCGGACCGAAATGGTCCGGGTTGGTCCGGTCTTCGGTTTGGTCCGGTTTTACAAGGCATAATCGCCGGGTTTTTTTGTAAAACTGGACCGGACAAAATACCGAATGTAAGGAAAAGCATGGACCGAGGACCGGACAGAAATACGTTCGGTCCGGTCGGTCCGGTCTTCCAATCCAGTCCGGTTGACGGTTCGTTTTACTCACCCCTAGATGCTTCACAATTAATTTGGAAAGAACTTTCAAGTGACAAATTATGTAAAGTATTTGTAACAACTAATAAACATACGTATGTGCAATTATGCATATATTATTTAATTACAAAATATTAAGATTCATTTAAATAATTAAAGATGCATACAATTGTAGCCGATACA
>BQNB010097849.1:0-20203 GCA_026074375.1 Tanacetum coccineum | reverse complement strand
TTAAATGTTTATTTTCAAGGTTCCTGAAATGGTTATTAAGATGATCAAAAGTTTACATGCTTCGTTTTTTAGGGTGCTACCGAGGAAAAAAAGAAACTTTTGTGGATTAAATGGCCGGATATTTTAGCCTCGTTCGACAAGTCTAGGAGTGGAAAGTCTCAAAGCTTTCAATTGTTCTCTTTTATTAAAGTGGAGATGGTGCTTAGTGAAGAACCCTGATGCCTTGTGGGTGAAAGTGGTTAAATCGATTCATGGGGACGAAGCGAGAATGGATATGAAAGGGTGTCAAACAAATGGTTTATGGGCTAGGATTGTTGGCTCGATAAATCATCTTTGACGCTAACACGCATCATTATTTTACTAGTCAAAGATATTTTACTAGTTGAAGATTAAGAAAATCAGTTTTATCAGTTGTGTACAATGTTTTAAAATCTGGGTTTTTTATCGATCCGGTTTAGCCATCGGTTCATCGGGTTACCGGTTGAACCGTCAGGTCGAACTGGTTCTATATGTGTGTATGCCTTTTTCTATATTTAATATGTAATGTTGCATGATCTCATGATTTATCCGACTTTATTTATGCTCGACGGAATCGATGAAAAAGATTGAAACTATACCAATAAGCTTTGCTTTTAGGTCTATATCTATAATATTATAGTGAAGATTTTCAAAAACAATAACTTTTGATTCTAAGTTATATCAGACTATATTAAAACTATATTAACTCGTGTTTCTAAGTTAGTTTATAACTCTAATTTAGTGTTTTACAAAGTTTAAGTAACATTAGTTTTGACAATTCAACTTGTCAATTAAACTTAAAAATATTTTATGAGAAAAAATGTTTTTGTTAAATTTTTTAATAAAAACTAAATAATAAATAATCATTACCCGATCGGGTTTCTTAAACGGGTAAGAAAAACCGGTGGTTCAATCCGGTTATCAAACAAGCAAAATCCCAATTACATCCGGCATGATCTCTAAGCCGGTTTCCGGTTAAACCGGCAAGATTTACCCGAGTTTTAAAACATTAGTCGTATACATAAGGTTTCTTTTTTCTTATGGAATTCGAGGATCTTCTAGATACAGCATATATAGTTCAATAGCTACAATGATCAATTAGTCCATAAACATATAATGATTGGGTATGTTTGGCGAAATGGATTGGGACTGAGGCTGGGCTTGTGTTGGGGTTGAGGCTTATATTATAAGCCGAAATTAAAATTTGTATTTTTTTAAACTTGTTTGGCAAATGAGCTAGGGCTGAGGCTTATATTAAACTTGTTTAGTATATGTATAGATATTTTTTTAGGTATATAAGTAATTTATGGTTCAAAAGCTCCGGGCTAAAGTTTTTAGCCCCTATTGACTAATCACTAACCTGCAAGTTTCTCTTAAAATCTTTTTTGCTTTGGTTCAAAATCGACTGTTTTGTGTTCTATGGCGTATGAGAACGTACAATAATATCATTGTGATTATGATCGATGATTGATGTCAAGTGCCCAAAATATGATTTCCCAGTTGATATTTATGCGTGTTTACTTTCTTTTTCCTCTACACCTAATAGCATTGATGTTCTTAATCACGAGTTGTACGAACTAGTGGTCCCTCGAGCCAAAACCAATACATCATAGGCCCTCTCTTTGTTGCGTTGTCTTTAGCCCCGTAGTTCCGTTCTCAAGTTAAGGACCGATCTAGGCATAATGGTCCCGACGGATCCCTATTTATTTGAAGTAAGGATGAGCACGATACCATTTTGGTACCGTACCGGCACCGTTTATTAGGTACCGTATTTTTTCCCGACCTAAATATGTAGTCCCGATCCCGAAAAAGGAGGATATACCGGTACCGGTACCGGGTTCGGGAAACCGGTACTATACCGAAATGAATACCGTTTAGAGAAAAAGATAATCCCAAATTTGACCTTTTTGTTCATTTGAATTTTTAATGATTTGATTAAGGATTAGGATCCTCTAAAGTTCAAATGAACTTTAGAGATAAAGTTCCCTCACAAATAAAAAGAAAATCGGGGCCCCCAGTGGACCCCGGTATTACCTTTGTGAGAGAACTTTACCTCTAAAGTTCATTTGAACTTTAAAGGATTTAGGATTAGGATCCTTTAAAGTTCAAATAAACTTTATAGGGGTTAGATTTAGAAGCAATGGACATCAAAACAAGATATCGAGTAATTGTCGTTGGGTTTTAGTTTTCTTAGTGACTCATTGCGATCAGGTTTCAGTCGGTTTTTAGTGACTTTTTGTGATGGAGTTTCATACAATAACAAGTTAACAACTGTTTCCTCCATTTGAGAATTTAAACAAGCTATTACTCTATAATACAATTCACAAATATGGCACTGTAGCAGCTACAGTGTTTGCTACAGTGCTACAGTGCCGGCCCAAAATCGTGTAAGTTTATTTTTTCTGCTCGTTACTGCGGTGCTGTTAATTTTTTCGAGCGTTGTTGCGTTTTAGTAGTTTTTTTATGGTCTTTGCGTTGTTGGTGGCCAGGTTTTAAATTTTATTTTTTATTATTTTTATTTTATTTTTTTTTGCGAAATTATTTTTTGTTCTCATGGTGGTTAAAATGACACTGTTTAATATCATTTCGGAAATGTTTACTGACGGGAATTTTTTTATCTGAATGTGTTCTGGAACTTTTGAACATTTTTTCTCTCTATTTTGTAGCTATCATATTTAAAAAAAAAATTAACTAATTGGGCCGGCCCAATTTTATGGTCTAATTTTTTGGCCCCGCACTGTAGCACGATGCTTTAAAATGAATAGTAAGTCAACCATTCTTCAATGATTTATTTTATTATTTTTTTATTTTTTGCGATTTATTTTTTGGTCTCATGGTGTTAAAATGACACTGTTAAGTAAATTCGGAATGTTACCGCGGGTATTTTTTTCTTATCTGAATGCGTCTGGGTATCTTTTGTAATTTTTTTCCTCCCTATTTTGTTACCAACAATTTAAAAAAAAAAAATAACTATTTGGGCCGGCCCAAATTTTTGGGCTTAATTTTCTAGGCTCAGAACTGATAGACTTAGGCTTAAATTTTTTTGGCACAGCACTTTGTTTACTACGATGTTTAAAATGAATAGTAAGCAACCCTTCTCAAATGTATTTATTTTATTATTTTTTATTTTTTTTTACGAATTTATTTTTTGGTCTCATGGTGTAAAAATGAAATGTTTAAGTAAATTTCCGGAAATGTTACGGGGTATTTTTTTTCTGAATGCGTAGGTACTTTTTGTAACATTTTTTTCTCCTCCTCTATTTTGTTCCCAACAATTTAAAAAAAAAAAAAAAATAAAACTAATTTCGGGCCCCGGCCCATAATTTTTGGGCTAAATTTTCTGGCCAGCACATGTAGCACTGTAGCTTACTGTGCTTCGATGGAACAGTTGGTCAAACACATCTCAAATGATTATATATATAATTCACAAATACGGCACTGTAGCAGCTACAGTGTTTGGTACAGTGCTACAGTGCCGGCCCAAAAAATTAGCCCAAAATCCGGCCCAAGGTAAAAAAAAAAAATTACAAAACGGACCCTCAACTTTTAACTGTTTACGACTTTTTCACATAAATTTAAAAAAAAAAAAAGTCCCTCAAGTTTTTTTTATTCGCCCCCCGCCGCAACGCGCGGGTTAAATTCCAACTCGTTCATTTAACAATTGGTGAGCATAAACGAAATACTATTCATTAAAACACAAAGTGACAAAGCAAATACAGACACCATTAATATTGTCACAAAAACCCTCTTCTCTTTTTCGTGTTTTAGAGAAGTGCGTGCATTCTTATGAGCTCCAACAGCTAAACAAAAACTCCACAGCCCCAATTACAACTCCACAGCTAAACAAAAACTCCATATAATATGTGGTGAACAAAAGATTTAGAAAAGGAACTAAATGACATTAAGTTTAGTATTTAGGAAAAAACATGACAGTAATATGACATATAACAATGCAACCGTTTAAAAAACTTGGACAATAATATTCCGGCAATAATATTCCGGTACTAAAATCGGGAATTCCCGTCTCGATACCGTACCGATTTTAGTGGTACCGGATTTTTTTAACGAATTTCATGGTACCGGTACCGTACCGGGTAGTGAGAACCGATACCGGTACGAGTCGGTACCGTACCGTTTTTTCGGTACTCATGCTCATCCCTAATTTGAAGCTACCATTTTTAGTTACATTTTGGTGTATCACATTTTTACCAAGGGTTTCTAGATCAGTGATGTATAAGTTGTCAAATCAAAAGACTATTGGTTCAAGTTTCAATTTCTTTGGTAAAAACGCCTAGGCGTAAGAAGGTGCCAAGACTCGGTCTTGGCACATATATCACACGTTGTTTTTATTACGTAGCACATGAAGCAACGTCTTAGATGGCAAAAATGCAAGACTCAGTCTTGTGGACGACTGAGTCGTGTACAGTGTTTTTGTGTGTGCGTGTTTTGGTGAGGTTATATATGTGTTCAAGTGAGTTATATTTTGATAATGAAGTTGGTTGTCTTATTACAGTAAGTTGATAGTGAACTGGATTGTAAAGAGAGAAAACCTAGTGACGGTGATAAATGCAGTCTTGGTTGTCTTATAGCATGGTCCCTTGTGTGTATGTGGTGAGGGCAATCCACGATTTGCATATCAAAAAAGGGGGCCACTGTTTCAGAAGAAAATAGTAGATTTTGTCTTTGTAAACACTATGAAAATTTAATAGTATAGTTACAAATTTGTTGTGATATATGGAAATATGTAAATCAATCTTAAAGAAGTTATGTAGCTCTTTTTCTATACAAAGATTAAAGTGAAAGCAAAAAAAAGATAGATTGAATCATTATTAACGTTAGTGAAGTCAAAGGAATTCATTTAGAGTGTGTTTAAAATATATTTTGTAAAATTGTTAGACCTAAAATTTTACTTACTTTAAATTACAAAAAAAAGATGCAGTCATAACACACATCAATATTCTCTAACATAATAGCAATTTACACATCCAAAACTTAATCATTTATATAGAGTACAAAGATTGACATGCTTATCTGGCATGTCTAAATATATGACTAATCTCATGTGACAGTATTTTGTTAATAACAACAAATGCACTCACTTTTCTACAAATCAATAATTTATTAACATGTTGATTTAGACACAAGTTTAATCACACTTTTAAGCATCTCAATGTTCTCTAACATAATAGTAATTTACACATCCAAAACTTAATCATTGGGGGTTGATAAATGAAAACTTTGATATAGAGTACAATCACTTTGTTCTTACTTTTGATCATAATGAAAAAAAGAATCATTGTTTCTCACATTTTTGTAAAAGTTGATAGAATCAATTTTAAAAGTCAAATTTATTTTTTATGAGGTAGTGAAATGATGATACAAAGTTAAAGTGAAGTGGGTCATATTCTTTGCTTTGCATAAACATGTATCATAATTAGCCCTTAAATTAGAAAGTCCAAAGATTCTTTGGCCAATGGTAGGATGGCAAGAAAGAGGTGCCTCTTGGAGCACAAATTATTATAAGAGCTTTTTATTGTTTCACTTTATATCTTTCTAAATCATTTTCGTCAGTCTAAAAAGTAAAAGCCTTGCTATATTTTGGTCTTAGGAATTAAGAAAAGCACGTATAAACAATGAAGAATACAATAGAATACATATCAAATAAGATAGTTCATCTCATAACTTTAAAAAAAAGGTTTTGTTACATTATCTTACATAAAATTATTACTTATATAATAATTCAAAGATGGCACAGTGACAAAAGGGTTTGTGGCTATCACTATAAAATGTGTCAGGTCTTAAGTTCAATTAATGATAGGTGCAAATAACCTTGAAAGGCCACGCCAACCTACTGAAAAGAGAGGGCTTTACCTGGTTTGAGTGTGTGTGGTGGTGGTTCAACCCCCATGGATTATTCGGCCAATGAGTCGGAAACTATGGTTACCCAAAAAAATATTCCCACTTATATTCATACCCGCATAAAATTGTGACATGTGTAATCCACTAATTATCTTTTTCATTTCAAGCGTCGGTTGTGACACATGCCAAGATCATTTGATTAGAAAGATTAATAGGAATATAAAGTAGGAGGAAATATCATTTCACAACTTAAAAATTACATAAAAAATTAATTTCTTACACGACATACTACGACTGGATTTTGCGGTGTTATAGAATAAGAAGTTAGAGCTCGGAAGTGAGAACTAGCTTATACGAGTGAAGACATGCACTTGACCAGAGGGAAAGGACTAAGCAATTCAAAAGGTATCACTCCGCATTTCATACATTTTCTTTAGCTACAAACTTGCTAGAGTCATGAAATTTAACGGTGTTTCATTTATATCGGTTTAGGATTGTGAGTTTGAGAGGAGATGTTAGAATAATAAAGCCCCGTTGGGTTTGGCCCGTTTAGCTGCTAAGGTTAGGTTGGTTTGTCTTCTATTTAATATCCTGTAATCTTCATTGTTTAGTGACTCTGATTAATATAACTGTTCATTTTTTCCCTCTGATTTCTACAGACCAGAAGAGAGGACTAAGCAATTCAAAAGGTATCGCTCCGCATTTCATACATTTTCTTTAGTTACAAACTTGCAAGAGTCATGAAATTTAACGGTGTTTCATTTATATCGATTTAAGATTACGACCTACAATAACAAAAAACTAAGTTGGTAAACATTTAGTTTGATGAAATAAAAAGGGAAATTTCTATTTTTGCCCCAAAATCAAAGGGTGTTTGTGATAAATGCCTCATCATTTTTTTTTTTCCTCAAATGCCCCAAAGCGACCAGAACTACCAGAGCGACCATATAAAATAATATAAATTGTACAAGTAAAATATATGTTGTGTAAGTGTACTTTTATAGCTACTCCCTCAGTCCCAAATTAATAGTCTATCTTTTCATTTTGGGTTGTCCCAAAATTATTGTCCCCTTCCAAATATAGTTGTGAGTAATGTAGCAAGTTTATCATATTGCACCTAATAATACTAGAAATTACAAAGTTCATTCAATGTTTTAATTAATTGTATAAGGGTAAAACTGTCATTTTGTAAAAAAGTAAGGAAGAAAATGTAGTAATGATTATGTTTTCTTAAACAGTGTGTTTTTTGTCGAAGGACAATTATTTTGGGACGGAGGGAGTATATTTTTTAATACATTGGAGCGACTCCGTATGAATACCCAGAGCGACTCAAAGTTGACTTTTATTTTTATTTAAAATTAAAAAAAATACATGATCGAACACTGCGGTTATAACAATTAAATTACTTTGGGAGCGTCCGCAAGGTGTGAAATAATAAAAAATATTATTATTACTATTATCCCTGGCACACCATATCTCACACTATCATTTCACGATCAAATTGATTTGTTCATTTTTTATTTCAAATATCAAAGTGATATCATTTTCACAAATTTCAATTGGGATGATTTGTCAATATCAAATTGTTGATCTGGGTTAATCAATTTGGATGATTTGTTCTTTTATTGATTGGGTATGAACGGTTATTTGATTGAGTTGGTATGGACGGTTTACAGATTGTGTGATTTTATTCTGATCCAAAACCATACCTTCATTAATTTCGATTAAAATCAACAGATCTAGCCAACGGTAACAAACCTTTATATATGTCGATCTCCATGGTACGTTATTCTTGTAATTAATTACTCTTAATTGATTTTTTGTTTGATTATTTATAATTAATTACTTTAGTTTTGATTAGTTGTTATTATGGATTTGTTTTGATTAGTAAATCAACCTCTATGAAAAATTGTAACAAATGTTTTTTATTAATTATCATTAGGTTAATGGTTAATTATGTTGTTATCGTATGTTAGGAAAGCATGGAGAACTAGGATTAGGGTAGACGAGGGTGCATAAGTGTCGTTTTGCTTTCCCTGCTTTTCTTTTTAGCATAAGCCTTTCTTGCCTTCTAGGAGTTTCTTGCCTATAGGTTTTCTTGTTTTTATTGCTCTTCGGCTTTTTGTTCCTTTGCTTAGCTTCTTTCCCTTTTCTGTATCTCTCTCCCCCCTCGTAGGTCTGCTCGTATGCGCGTCTGTGTGCTTTTATGTGATTTGTGTGTTCTTATATGCTTTTCTAGCTTTTTATGCTTTGTGTTATGTGCTATGCTCGTCGGTTGCTTTGCTTATTTGTGCCTTAGTGCTTTTCTCCTATGCGTTTTTGATGTGTTTGATGTGCTTGTTCTTCCCGTATGTGCATGTTTTGCTTTTTGCGTGCTTCTCTGCTACTCTGTTATATGCGCCCGTGTTTGTTTCTCTTTATTGTGGTATGTTGTGAGGCGCTGTCTACATCCCACCTCCCCCATACCTCGTTTTTGCGGGAATGGGCAATGTTGTTGTTGTTATTGTATTTGTTTTAGGTGTTTATGTATCTCCCTGGGGCATAGATTTTTCCCTTTATTATTTTGCAGCCATGCCTTTTATATTGGTTTCTTGGCTAGGCAAAATATTTGCAACCATGTCCTTTGTAACACATACCCTGGCGGGGCATTTTTAGGTGTTTTTTTTAATACAGCCATGGCGGTAAACCCGCTATATTTGTTATGACATGGTGTTGTGTTGAACTGGTATAAGGCACTTCAATAAGATGTAACACAGGGGATGTGATTAAAATTGTGGTTTATTATTAAAATCTAGTTCTTAAAACTACACTTTTACTATAAAATAAGGATCATTTTAATACATGAGATTAACTATAAAATAAGCTTGTTTGACTGTTTTTAGCTTCCTTGTTATTGCAAAGCAATTATGTTTCGGTCTTGAAAACTTGGACTGCTAGGCCAGTTGAAAACTTGTTGGCTTATCCTTGCACTGCTAGGGCAGTTGAAAACTTTTGGGCTTATACTTGGACTACTAGGGCAGTTGAAAACTTTTGGGCTTATACCTGGACTGCTAGGGCAGTTGAAAACTTGTGGGCTTATACCTGGACCGCCAGGCCACTTTTTATCTTGTGCGCTTATTTCCCATTGTGCATAAATATAATTTTCCCTGTATTATATTGCAGTCATGCTGTTTATATCAGTTACTTGGCAGGGCGATATATTTGCAATGGGGTAAACCCCCCATATTTGTTCTCACATATTATGATGTTTTGTTTCTTTGATAAAATTGTATAAGGCACTTCAATAAGAGGTAACAAAAGGGGTTGTGATGAAAATTATCTGATATAATAATTCAAAGGAGTACTAATTTTTCAAAAGTCAAAACAACACTTTTAAAAGGAGTAATAATTTTTCCAAATTATTAGTCCTCATGGTCTACACTAAAAAGAACTGCAATTTCCCATTTTATTTAATAAGATTTTAATCCCAAATAAACTGAACTTGGCAAAAAGAATAAGTGATTGCATAAGTCACCTTGTGGGATTTTTTCCCATTTAAGCCAAACTCCTATATGTTCTTTAATAAGTTAGACATAAATGGCCATAAATGGCATACCTGATAATTGTACTGGTAAGCCAGTAATATATTTGTTTGTTAATTTCCCATTTGGCAAATAGAATAAGGTATTGCATAACTCATACTTGGTAGTAAATCAAGGCACGTCATTCCGTCTCTTCTTCATCCTCTCATCATCAAGGCACGTCATTCCGTCTCTTCTTCATCCTCTCATCATCAAGGCACGTCATCTCATCAACACGATGTTGATGATGATGATGTCAAAACTTCTCGAGCAAGTACTCCATCTCCTACCACCTATATTAAATCTCTTCATCCACTCGACTACCAAAACTACCAAATGCCTTCCTCTTCCGAACAAACCGATAAAACTCTCTTTGCATGACAAACGAATTTGCTCAACCAAACACAACGAATGCATGAGGAGATGCGTGGAGGGTTCAAATCATTTGGAAAGGCACTTAAAGGAGTGTTTAGCAAGAAGAAGAAGTGAAGATATATGAGGGAAATTAGCTAGATAGCTAAATGTTGTTTAAGACAATTTTTAACTTGATTATGTGTATGTTCTAAACAACTCGTGTGGTGATTATCCGATTTATTCAGAAAGACTTGGGTGTTGGTTATCTTTAGATACTTGTTTGCTATGATAATTTAAACCTTTGGTTGTTTTATTTAATCGACTACATATGCTACTTTGGTTTCATGATTTGATGTGTTTATTACATGTTATATGATTAAATGTGCTCATAAAACTCAATAGGGCTTGCTGCAAATAAACCACCAAAACAGAAATACTCTCACAAAAAATTCTGAGAAAAATCATTTTTCTGTGAAAAATAGAAACCAACAGAGGGCGGCCCCCTTATCTTTAAGGGGACTGACCCCTAATTAAGGGGACCGCCCTAGCAAATCACGGGTAAAACAGTATTTTTCCTGCTTTTTGACCCTCTTTTACCTAGTCTCAGCTATCTTTGCCTTCAGAATGCTCGAACATAATTTGGAATAACTTAAACTAGTTCAAACTCATTCCATTTTTAAACCATTTCCTTCCCATAAATCCCCTCCAAATGATCATCTCCAATACACCATTTTCTTCATCATTCATCAACCATTATCAACATCCATGGCATCCACTAGAGCTTCCATTTCCAAAGCCTCCAAGAGACCAAAAATCAACATCATTCCACCAAAACAATTGTTTGTGGATTTAACCCAAGATGACACAAAAACTCCATCACCCAAACTTCAACTCTCATCACCTAGTGCTCCTAATGCACCCTCCAAAACACCATCAACCAAAGATACTTCTTCATCCTCAATTGACTACATACCCAAATCACCAACCTCATCAACATCACTTTCACCCAATGGTTACTTGAACCCACCAACATCTCCTCCTCCAAGAGTTTCTCCACCACCTCCAACTCAAGAAAATGCATCAATGGACATCACTCTCACCCTTTCACCAATTACCCCACTTGATGTCTAATTTTGAATACTCCCATCACCATTCAGCACCACCTATCTTTGGTCATATCTCATTCCTTGAACCTTCTTGAGGCACATGGAGATTCATGTTTGTGTTGCATTCACTAATCGTACTCCCTCATATTTTGGATTGAGGGATGAACTCGTAATATATATTATCATATATTGTAACAGATGCCTCTCATACAACCACCACAACCATCATTCCCACCACCTCCATCTTCTTCGGCCCAAACAAAACATACTCTATTTTAGTTACCTCAAATAATTATCCATCCACCATTATTTGCAAGCAAGTCCGAGATGGAGCTCTACTAGTTAAGACTTTTGTATATTAAAAATGTTCATCGTATGTAGCATGTAATTTATTTTCCTTAAGTTTGCCATGATGTGGTTTCACACACTATTTTTTTAAAAACCCTTTTTTAATGGATGATTATTTTTGGTTGCATTATTATATGCCACATCTTTTTCTTCTCGCTACAAGTTAGAAATATTTAGGTTGTTAGTTGTTGTTTTCTAAACATCGTTTTTGTAGCCAAGGAAACCATAGCTCGATTCCTTAGTGCCCTTAAACGAGGGGGATCCCACATCAAGGGGAGCCTGTTTATTATGTCGATTTTACTTAAGCAATTCCTCGACGAAAAAACTTTTGAATTCTACAAAAAAGGGGGAGAATGACATAAAACTCCATTAAATACATGTTTAAAAATAATTTTACATTTAATGAGATTAAAGTTTGTAATCTCAAAAAGGGGAATTGTAGATAGAAATAATGCCTAAAAACAATATGAATATTTTTCACATCTTTACGTTTGGATAATCACAAAATATACAAATACTTCAAATGTAAATTTTAAACGTAAACAAGTAATTAGTAAGTAAATTTTTTATTTCGAAAATTATATCACTTACATGTATGAATAAATAAATGTTTAATGCCTTTTATGACAAAAGGAAATCTTAATTCAACCTCACACTTTTATAAAAAAAAAAAAAAAAAAAAATAATTGTAAACATTTTTATAAACATTTACAAAAATATCTACAATTAAAAGAAATATTTTATTCAAAATAAACATTTTGAAATTCAAATTTTTGGACCTAAAACGGCTAGAAAGTTCCAGAAAATTCCCCCTACACAAAAGGACAAACTGGGGAGCGCCTAGTCTAGGGCGGCCCCCTTAAATACACGGGCGGCCCCCTTATCTTTAAGGGGACCGCCCACATATTTAATAGGACCGCCTATAGGTAGACGCTCCTCCAGAATGTCCTATAAATACTTTACTTTTCCCTACTATTTTCTCACATTTTGCACTCATTCTTTCTGATCAAAATAAAAAGCGGTAAACTATTCAACCCCCGTTCTAGTTTTCCACAATCAGGATGAGATAGCATATAACATTTCGTAAATATCAACTAAAAGAAATATTTTATAAATACAATTTATTTTAAACTTTACCTCTGTTGCTTCATAGTCAATCCAATCCATATAAATCCGACCATTTCGCAACCTCTCTTCATCCAACCTAGCCTCTTGGGATAAGTGTTCCTGCCTACGCTTAGTGGTGGCCTATCTAACGAATAGAATGTAAAACACGGTTAACCATTAACATTTGTCGATGTAAATGATTAAAACTTAATATTAATAAAACAACTTACATATTTAGTTGTAAATGGTTGATTACAACCGTTTAGGTTGTGCCCGCTCATGCCACACCTGGTATTTTTTTGAACAAATTTGATCTTTATTTTTCAGTCTACCAGCTGGTCGCTTGTTCATAATAGGCGGCAATACTACTTGCAAGTCATTTGGAGTTTCCCATAGTTTAGGATATTTTAAAGGATACACCAACTCTTGGTAGGTATCTTTGAGATTTGTTTTCGTAAACCATGGTTTAACCCACAAGCTGTGATAAGTGTAGAATACACATATCCTTTAATACATAAAATAACCCAATTAAACCCAAAACAGACCAAAAAATGGCAAAAATATGCTTGTATTTGCATTCATATTTTAACAAATCAACCTGATGCACTTCTTTAGTGTTACAGACTTGGTATAGTTGCAAGTGATCAATGCCCTTGACAGTCCACTTTGCACTCTTTAACATTCTGTCATATACTTCTGCAGAAGCCTAATCAGAAAGCTCATGAACAGGTGCTTCTGGTATAATAAATAAATTATTTGAAAACCTACAATTGTAGGACAAAATGGGTATTGATACTACAGGTAAATAAAATTGTTTATGGATTTATATAGAATAATACTTGTGTATCTATGTCGCTTTTCACAATACCAGCGTTGCAAAAGGTCTCGACAGTACTCAACAAGCATGGTTATGGGGACTCTTCGAACAACCCTAGTTAATGAATTAATCGATTCTACGCTGTTGGAGGTCATGTAGTTATAACGACTACTTGGGCAGTATGCCCTCGAATATTTCTCAATACCTGCTTGTTTTAGTTTGTTTACCTCTTTGGGTCTATACGCACGCAGTTCAGAAATTGCTTTTTCAAAAGCCTGCATAGTGTATGCTTTACATGCCTTCCAAAAAATTCCATGATGTTTTTTACCTTTTAGATTACAATTCATCATCAAATGACCATCAAAAAAACCATGGAACTAATTGTTGAAAATAGTACTACAAGCAAGGATAATTGCAGCATGTCTATATGATATGATGCATAAATTAGGTGGTTCACCTATCTACTCTTTCAACCAGCTTAAAAACCACTTCCAAGATTCACATGTCTCACCCTGAGACACCCCAGTGGCAAAAGGTAGTATCTGGTTGTTACCATCCATTCTAACCGCTAGCAGATTTGTTCCTAAGTAGTTTCCTTTAAGATGCGCCCCATCTATTATTATCAATGGCCTCATATAACGTAAGGAACTTCTTATCTGTTTTTTTAAAAACGTATTAGTTGTATACACTATGAAATAAATTTAAAAAATTTGGAAAAATATGATTACAATTTTATAATATGCTTACCGCAAACCCAAATCCGACATATAACATCTCAAAACGTCCATCAGTATCAGTGTGAATGTGTGTTACGGTACCTTCGTTTGCCAATTTTAAGTTATAGCAGTAATACAACAACTGGGAAAACAAATCTTCATGACTTCCATTCATCATTTTTAGTGCAATATTTCTACCCCCCCCCCCAAGCTCGCTTGTATGATATGTCGATCTTCCAATCTACGCTCATATCATGTTGTATATCCTTTACCTTATAGATCCTATTACTACATCTCATTTTCTCAAGTAGTATGCTACCCAATAATTTCATAGTAGCGTTACGATGATTAGGATTTATTTGAGTTTTTGAACAAGTGTGAATGTCTTTACAATTGCTAACAACAAACGTATTACCATTTTTAACCTTACGGGTGTATACGTTCCATTTGCAATCTGGTTGGGCACATTTAACACTATACCTAAGTGGACAAGATTTAATAACAGCATATTGAAAGTATTCTCTTAAAGATTTTAGCCCTATAGCATACATGCATTTGTTTTTATTGTCAAAGTCATCCCCTATTTTAATACCATAACAATCCACACGTGATATTTTAAGATAAGGTTCGGGAGGGGAGGGCGGGAATAGACATATGACTAAATGTGTTTAACTGCCATTTTGGGGAGGTTATCGGGTTCATTAACATAATCATTAGGAAACAACAAAACATTAAGATCAAAATCATTAACAGGGGGAACAACAAATGTTACCTCTTTTGGATCTTTGATTTTTTTGATGATTAGTTTCTAAACTATGTTGCTTTTGCCACATACTTCGTTCACAAAGAATTGAACGTCGTCCTGGTCCTTAACCTCGAAAATTTCTGAACCACATTTGTAGTATATACTGAAATAATTGTTACAAATAATGTTGATTTTTTTTCAACATATGCCAACAGGACACCGTAATCAATATCTGTGGGTAGTAAAACTTGTCTCTTGGATGATTGAAACACAAGGCTAACCTTAATTTTAACTGAGTAGGGATAACCATATTGTGTGTTTACATAGTTTGTATGTGACAAATACACACTGAAATTTTCTATTCTATTTATTTACTATATTACATACACAAATAAATGACATCAACTATCGGTCACCCTGAATTAGTAAATACTTACCTACCCACATATTTAAACAATCCTTAATGGTTATTGTGTTTCAACTAAGGTCCCTAAAGAATAGGGTGTTAAGTTGTAAATTTTAAAAGGCCTATCCTTATATAAAGCCTTCAATAGCCATCTTAGTTAAGACATAAAACAAGAAATAAAAAAACATACCCTTCAAAAACACACACACAAATAATGGTTCGATGCCCTACTTGCATGTCCCAATCTGTTATTCGCACTTCATGGACTTCTATAAATCCAGGGAGGAGATTCTATTGTTGTCTGGTATGTTATTTGTTTAAATATTTAATTGGTTAATTATAATATTTAACTAGAACCTGCTAAAATTAGTTAAAGTAAAAAATGTAGGGGACTTGTGGCATTATAGATTGGTATGATGATCCAATGTGTCCAAGATATGTTCAGATTATACCAGGCTTATTGAGAAATATCAACACACTTCAAGCGAGAAATAATGAGCTACAAAACATAATAACTAAACAAGCAAACCAAGCGCGAAGATTGAAGTGGATTTTAGCTATTAGTTGGTTTCTATTTGTTGCTTACCTAATGAACTGATATGTAATAATCTAATTTATATTTTGTGCAACTTTTATGACTATGGATCTGCTACGTTGTCTATGATTATGTGTGTAATCAACTAAACTATTTCCAGTTGTGTGAAGTAGGGGTTATAAAAGGTAGAAATAAATTTCCCAGCTTATATCCAACTAACACTTTTAAAGTAAAGATGCAACAGTCAATACAAAGTAGCAACTATTCTAACATTAAATGTTACTACCCCAAAAGAACTAAACCAAACCCCTAGTCACCCAAAAGAGATACGGTTAAATAAGTTCTGAACAGTATAAGCAACATACCTTTATCTGGAAATCTTATACTTCCAAAAGTAGTCAAACATATGCTCACGATACGCAAGCCCTACTTTCTGTAGATCTTTTGCAGACAGAGACATTTTATAAATCAAACGGTATAAATTAATGCACACCCAAACACCACAATCTCTGTATGCTTCACCTTGTAAGGGGATATCCTTTCCAACATCAAACTTAATATTGTAAGTTTCAGTATCTATGCATTTAGCCTCTAAAATGCCCCAATCACGAAAATAATGTGGCATACTTGTCTTAAACGCTATCCTCATATCTGACGACCACTCTCTTGTCTCCTCAACAGAAACACCCATCGAATCAAACAATGTGATGACACCGGACCTGATTTGCAGCACACCAAGGCAGTAATGTGTCCTAGGTTTGTTTATAAAAAAGAATACCTATATTCAAAAATAAGTTAATATAAGATCATACCTAAATTATCTTTTCTTTATTGAAAAGATTAGCTATACACGTGTTCCACGTTTGCCCAAATAACAGGATACCTCACACCATTACAAACCCATCCAGGAATGTCACTTTCGCGCATGACAAAATCGCAGAAATATGGGCTGGTTAATATGGGTTGGTTATGGCCCAATCAGCGTCTACTGGCCTAAATTCCCACATAAGGTCGAACCATGCGTCCAAGTGCTAGTTATTGGATTGAAAATACATTTATTGTTAGAAAATGTTGGTGTTAATATAAGTAACAAAAACAAATTTAATATAGAATAGAAAATCATGTACTTTGTCCGATAGCCAACCACCATGGTTCAAACCCAACAGAGTTAACCAAAAAGACCAATCAACCTCTTTATCATAATTTCCCCACGCTAACAAATAAGTTGTCTCATCACCTATGGTGATAACCTGATCAATAAATTCTAGCAATTTGGCCTTATTTCTTCGACTGTAAGGTGGTTTGATAAATCCTGATATTTGCAAATTAAAAAAGTTATAACTTAATCATTTACTTTCAAAGTTCGGCTTCAACAATAATCAAGATTAATTACCTCGCAATATTCAACCAAAGGGAATTCGCTTTTAGCAATTTCACTTAGTGGGATTGTATCCTTTCTTTTACATGTCTTATTCGATTGAGTGTTCTCTTGAATAGTACAATTATTTAAATTATTAAAATATTTAAGTAAATAAAAAAGGGAAAATAATTGAACATAAAAAAATTGTATGTACCCAGTCTTCCAAAGAGATAAACATTACATCTTGATCATCATCGCCATCGTCATCAAATAGAATTTGTGCCTTTCTACTTTGTAATCTCTTTGCGGCTTTTTTCTTCCTCTTCCTTATTGCCTTACCTAAATGGACTGATGCAGTAGTTGGTGGTTGGATTGTATATGGTTCAACTAGAGCCTTCCCTTTATATGTCTTCCGTAGGAGTTGTCCGACAATTTTCACAGCCGAAGGTGGTTCATTTTCGTTACCAACATTTACTTCATTTAAATACAATGCCAAATCCTGATATGGATAATAATTACAAGTTATCAGCCAAATTTAGTGTATTTAAAATAATTTCTTATACATATAAATGTTAATTGCAAGTTGATAACCCCTATAAATGAGCCCTATGTTTAAAAAACATTCATATAGTACATTGAAGTGACAGCTAACCTCCTATATTTATGGGGCATTAATACCAATTTACCTTCCATCTTACCCTATTTAAGATAACTTACCAGTTTTAGAATTGATTCATCTCTTACCATTTTTATCATACATAAATTTTTAATCAATCCAAAATCTGCCTCTTATTCCCTCGAGTGTTCATTTGGCAGCTATTTTTTGGCGTGAAGCTATGGAGGAGGAACATTAGGGTGTATACTGTCGTAGGAATTGAATGAAGCTTAGTGAAAGGATGAGGCAAAAAGATTCTGCGATTGTAGCACTGAAGAAAACTAGTAATCGCGAGAAGGCTATACGTGTTGTGGCTTATCTAAAAGAGATTCAAATTGGAGATATGGATAAGCTTGACTGGTACATGGCAATGGTGATGCAGTCGAATAACCGTTTACATCGTAAATGATGGTTCATTATCGTGATGATGAACCAGTAAATCCTAATGATGTTGTACGTTGTGGAACAATTTCTATGGAGGTAAAAGTGGTTTCAGTTATGTGGGTGTTTTGATATAATGGTTTAGGGTTAATGATGCAGTAGTTGAGTATCATTTATGAGTTTTATGATATTAGATTTTAGTTAATGGTGTGTAGGTATTTGATAAAATATAGTTAATAAACATACAAAAACAAAAATTAAGTAAACATACCTGACACTTTTGCTCCACGGGACTTTGATCAACATGGGCATCATTTTCATACTTTTCTCCTTCAACAACATCAGTCGTATTCAACAATTGGTCCCCATTTTCAGACAACAACTCATCCAAATGAATATCTTGTTCTGGTCCTAACCATATCATTTAAGGAATGATTCTTAGTGTTGTCAAAGTTAAAACCAACATTATCCTGCAAATATTTAAGTATATTTAGCAAGTGAACTAAATAATGTAAATCATATAAGTATAATAGAATTACATACATTCACTTGAGATTTCGTAAATGATTCATTGAAATTTGGTAAATTTAAATCCATCGAATAATCAACAACCATTTGGGTGGATGGTTGGTCAGGGACTGCTACTTGGAGGAGTTGTGTCATACATGACGACGTATACTCTTTGGAGTCACTGTAATACAACTTTGAAGATTGGCCATTACAATATGAAGGAACAAACTTGTCACGTGACGCTTCACTAATCAAAACATTTTTAATTTCACTTTCGTGGAGCTGTAATTAAATAAATACATTTTAGCTCAAAATAATTATTAAAAAAATTACACAAAATGTTATAGGTTAATGAGTGGTCAGGGTAAACTCATCTAACCTTCCCATCACCAGATTCAAGTTCATTTTCAACAAATTTTTCAGACATGTGTTCATTAGGACGGTTTATGTCACATGAGAATTCACCATTCAAAACGTCTGATAACGAACTTTCGGGCAGCTGCAATGCAGTAAATATATATTCATTTTACTTAAAGATAATTACATTGAAACTGTTATATGATAATTACTTTTGATAATACAACGAACCTTTCCATCGCAAGATTGAAGCTGTTGTAGAACAAATTCATTGGACACAGACTTCGCACTGGACACTTCACCAATTAAAACGCAAGAAAATGCACTTTCGGCCATCTGCAATGAAATACTAATATATTAATTTTCGAAAAGAATAGTAACAATTAAATTACAAAACTTAAAGAATAATTGGGTGATGACAACTAACCTTTCCATTAGCAGATTCATTTTCTTTATGAACAAATTCTTTATGCTTGGCCACCGAATCTTCTGACACAGACTCATTCTTGTACTTTAAAATGTTTCAATAGCAGTAATCCTTTCCTTAACAGCGGCCAGCTATTGGAGAACAATTGATGGATCAGCATTTGCTAAATTTTCAATTATCTGAACCCTTTCCTTAATAGCGGCCAGCTATTGGAGAACAATTGATGGATCAGCATTTGCTAAATTTTCAATTATCTGAACCCTTTCCTTAATAGCGTGATGTTCAGCCACAAGTTCTTCTCTGGTAAACATTGGAACATTAGGTTCAGATTGCCGGTTAAGAGCAACCCCAGCTTCAAATTGTGGTTCTAGTGCAACATCAGGTTCAGATTGTCGTTCAACAGAAACATCAGGTTCAGATTGTCGTTCAAGAGCAGCAACAGTATTTTCACCAACAGGAATTTCATGATCAATCAATACTTGTTCATGTTCAACATCATGAGACCCAAAATATTCCATACTACGAATGACCCATGGCTGCAACAACTCATTACTCGTTGGAGCCATAGACAGAATAGGATTATGCCATTGAGCAAATAAAGTTCCTGATTATAGCAATCAATTATACGTAATAATAAAATATATAATATGATGAAAAATTACCAAATTACCCTTGAGGACAAAGGTAAAAAGGAAAATCTTCAAATATATATATAATATAATACGTATATTAACCGGGAAGTATGATTCCCGGGTCGTTATTCCCCAATGATTTGTGAAATTGAAACCACGTTTGTTGTTCGGACAATGATTTGAATTGGAAACAAAGATTGATTTTATTATCGACTTCTACAAATTAAAATAAGCAAATGATAACAATTAAACACAAAGGAAATAACGGGAAATTAAACTTAAACTAAAAAACGCAAAACGGGAACCCTAA
>BQNB010097848.1:0-17856 GCA_026074375.1 Tanacetum coccineum | reverse complement strand
ACATAAACAAGTAATCAATGATAATAAATTAAGCAATCAATATAAACAAAACCAAACATTCAAATCTTCATAATAATGGCTAATACCCGAAGGTATTAGCCTTCAAACGTCATAAATAATACAAGAGTAATAATTTAGCCAAGGTAAACTAATCGAGTTAACAAATGATACCAAAAACTAAAAGATTACAAGAGTATAGGCGATTACAAGTTGTTTCCTATGGAATTTATTGCTATGCTCGACCTCTTCCGCTCTTCTTCTCTTCTGAAAATTGACTTTTATGATTGAGGTAACAAAAATATGATTTAGCACACTAAAAACTCGTTTTTAGGTAGTCTATTTATAAGGTCTGGAATTTGGTCGATATTGCGTATTGACTAAGGTCAATACGGTGTATCAGGGGTTTCTTAGAGTAGGGACCATGTTCGATATCTTTCAGAATATTTTATTACTATAACTTGAATACGGCGTATAGACTTCTCTGGATACGGCGTATTGAACCTTGTTCCTTTGTGGTCTTTAGTGAAGTGCAGGCACTGATACACCGTATCTTCCTTGATGGATACGGCATATAGGATGTCAGAACAGTCATCTTCAAATGTCTTCGTTTAAGCTCCAGAATGCGTGCCTTTTTGCTAATCTTCACCAAGTACTCCATAATTACTACAATTCTCAAATACAAATGATTAAGTAACAATTATTTGCAATAATTATACAAAATGGTTTATTTACATGGGATAAATGATGCTATAAAAGTAACGTTATTTGATGTCATCAAATATCCCCCCACTTGAATCCTACTTGTCCTCAAGTAGCCTTTAGAAGTTTATGAAAATGTATCCTTAAGGATTTTTCTGTTTAAGCATTTATTGATCTATTACAAGTACACAACCAAACACCTCACGAAATATGTAGATGAAAACACTCAAATCACTCAACTAATCTATGTGGTAACATGTAACTAATTCGCTCAATTTCTCGGTCGTGACGAGTATTATATCATAGGCTTGGCAAGAATACACATCTCCACCACTAGAGCTAAGGAGTAACAAGTTTATAAAGATAAAATGGGTTTTTATTATAAGGCTTAAGGTTGATCATTCTATCAATCTTTCACCAAAAGTACCACTACAACAAGGCAGCTGATTCACACATACATGGCCGTAACGACGGAATAGACATGTGTGTTCGATCACATCCTCATTCGAGTTTAACTAAGGGTTAAATGATTAGGAAAGGGAAATAAATTGTTGTTAAATAAAAATTACGAAGCAAATAGACTAAGTCCAAACAAATAAGGTACAAGTTGCTAGACACTTTTTCCTGACCGTTACCATGAAAAAAACACAACTATTAACACAAACGTCTTGATCATTGATCAAAAACAACAACCTAAGTTGGCGTTCCCGTAACGGTCAACTTCCTAATTTTCCCATACTTTACATACTATTACAAGACAAGTGGCAATATCTACCACTTTATAAAAAAATTAACATCGATGACTTATAAGATGTATCATCGAATAATCAATCCTTGATATAATTCCCTCAGTTTAAGCTTTTTTGAAAAGATTATCTTTAAACTTTCCTCCTCTTTTTTTGTTGCAATTTTTCTAATTTTTTTTGTTTTTTTCACTACGAATCTCAGTGTAATTTCACCATCTCCCTCAACCCGAACCTAACCTGTTTAATAAATGGGTTAGATATGTCGACCCAAACCTAACCCAAACATATTTAGATTCAACCCGAATCTGTTAATTTTCGTGTCGGTTTCAGGTCGGGTTTCGTGTCGGGTCAGAAATTGCCACCCCTACTTGCTACTGCCAAGGCCGGCCACTTGAAAGTAATCGGCTTATGTTATTGGTACCCCCCTAAAAAGCCGTTTGTACCCCCCCTGGTTTTTCCGGTTTTTTTTGTTTTTTTATTATTTTTTTATTTTTATAATTTTGTATATGTTATAAAACTGTGACATGGAAAATACAAAATGAAAAATATAAAGTTTAACAGGTCCAAAGTATGAAACTGTCAAAAATTACGGAACAAAAACTGATAAAAAACTGTGTTACACTGTAAACTGGGAAACAAACTGACCAAAAAGTACAAAACATTTGTACTTTTGGTGGGGTAGGGGGTACCAATAGTAGCACCCAATAGAAAATGGTAATGCATGGTGCATGTCATAAGACTTTTATTGCCACGGAATTACAGGTGGTATGATGGGCGGCCAGGAAGGTTGGCTAACAGTTACTTTTTTATCCATAACAAGCAAGATTAACCGCGCGTTGCTGCGGGCGTTAATTTTTCGCGCGTTGTTGTGGGGCATTAAATTTTTTTTTTTAGGTTTATTTTTTCGGTCTCATGTTTAATAGTTTGTTTTCGTTCTTATATAAAATGACAATCGCGCCTTTTTTTTTCCCAGGCCGATAGAAAATCGTAAATAGTTAAAGATGAGAGTACTTCCTGTTAAAAAATTTTTCTTATTTTTGGCCAAAAAAGAGGAAGGGGATAATAAAGTTTTTTTTTTGCCAATGAACAGTAACCGAGCCCATTGGGCCCGGGGTTTGGGTTGTTGTAGCGCTACATGTAGCACATGTTCATTTTAAGCACTGTTAGACAGAGCCAAAACGACTGCGGTTCTTTTTTTTTGCCCAGCCGATAGAAAGTTCGTAAAATTAGTTAAAGGATGAGAGTACTTCTTGTAAAATTTTTTATTTTTGTTTTTGAGCCAAAAAAGAGGAAGGGGATAATAAAGTTTATTTTTTTGCCGATGATTTATGAACAGTAACGAGCCCATTGGGCCGGGGTTTTTTTTGTAGCGCTACTGTAGCACACTGTTCTTTAGTAAGACTGTCAGCGAGCAAAACGGTTAGTTTTACTTGTGAAATGTGTTATTTATTTATTTTTATTTTTTTTTTCGCGCGTTTTTTTATGTTTAAAATAGTGTTAAGTTAATTTTTTTTTGCAGTTTACTGCGGGGCGCTAATTTTGCGCGCTGTTGTTGCGATCGTCATTATTCTTTTTTGTTCCATTTAATTTCGTGCGAGTTAATTTTGTCGGTCTCATGATTTAATAGTGCGGGGTTTACTTTTTTAGTATAGTCAATTCGGAAATGTTACCGCGGGTATTTTTTTATAATTGGGCCGGCCCAAAATTTTGGGCATGTTTAAGTTAATTCGGAAATGTTACCACGGATATTTTTTTATTTGAATGCGTCGGTACTTTTGTAACATTTTTTTCCTTTATATTTTGTGCCAAAACAAAAAAAAAAAAAAAACTAATTGGGCCGGCCCATATTTTTGGGCTTTTTTGGCCCAGCACTGTAGCACTGTAGCTACAGTGCTTAAAATGAATAGTGCACTTGGGTCAAAAAAACTACGTCGTTTCAAATGTCAAATGTGTAAGAGTATAATAGCATAGTACGTGAAACTGAACTATACGTTCATAGGCAAAATAATTATAACCAATTGCCTTAAAATACTTACCCCAACATGTTGTCCTTCTCTTGTGCTTTAACAACGAATTTACGAATACAATAATTGGAAATTAGTGAACTCTTTGATTTAGTAACAAATATATATATCTGATATTTACAAACAATGCATCTATTTCCCAAAGTTTTAGTTAAACGTTCATGTTAATATTTGTTTGATGCAACTATTCTCTATATTAAAGAAAAATTCATTTATATAATAGTTTGTCCTCACATATCAAGAGACAAATTCTCACCATTCATTTGAATTTGATCTAAAGGTGAGGATTAATCTAAAATTTAATTAATAAACCTATTCTTTTGTCCAACTATATAATGCATTTTTTTTCTTTTCTTTTATTCCTTATTTTTTTCACACACATGAACGTGTATCTTCCCCTTTTCTCCAAAATCAGTCACTACACTTTATCTTTCCCTCCATAACCATTTTTAAATTATTCTTCAATTCCCCTTCTCATCTACATTCCGATCATCTTCGTCACACACATTTTACTATTCTGATTCGAATTTGTTGTGATATGAAGATGACGTCACAAAAGAGGTAATGACATCAGCTAGGTCAGTCAACGATGTTGAAGAAGATGCTCTTAGATGATGTTACTCAGGTCTTCTTTCATTTTCCCTTTATTTTCATAATTTAGTTGATTTATTGTTAATATGTGATTAATGTGTATGTTTGCTTAGAGATTAATGATTGCTATGATCGTAGATGAAATTTGATGGTAACGTTAAATTTATTGATTGCTATAATCGTAGTTGAAACCTGAACACAAGGTGTTCGATAATATGCTTAACATTTTTGATTGCTATGATCATAGATGTACATGTGTGTATCCAGGATTCTAGAATCAAAGCTGAACACAAGGTGTTTGATGAAATGCTTAGCCGAAAACTACATTCAACATGTAGTTATTTGTTTGCTTTAGTCAAATTTTTTGATCGCTGCATTATTATGAGAAATCGAAGTGTTTAATTAGGGTTATCGTGCTTGAAATAAGATTAAAGCATGCTTTTGGGTAGATAATTAAGGCTTGTTAGTATTATTTTAGTGAATCTACTTTGGTATATATAGAAGTAAGTCACCAATGAAATAGTTACTCTTCAGCTCATTTGTAAAAGGAAAAATTAGATTATTAGAAACAGGGTAGACTGTTTAACACTCAAAATGTTGATGTTGAAGATATTTAGTTTTTTTATTAACCGGATAATTGTAGTTATTGTTGGTAGGATGTCTCCATCTTTGTAAGAATGATACTTTTACATACATGTGTCTTGACATGTAACTAACAGAGTTTTTAAGATCTTTTGGTTTAAGTTAACATTTTGTTCTATCTTGGAGTGCTTTATATTTTTTATTATAATAATATGATATACAAAATACTTAGAATCAGATAATAAGTTTTAACAACGGACTGCAGAAGTTGGTGTTTTGATGTGCTGCTTCTGTTTCAAATCACGGCAGTAAGATGACGAGCAGTGATTTTCGATCTGGTGTTAAACGATGTCGTTTTGATGATGATTTTTATCGTATTGATTATGAGGTTCATCTTTTATTCTAATGTTTGAATTTGTTTGTGTAATTGTAAATGAATGTGAATAAGTAGCTAACGTTGTGACTCAGATTCTTTATTATGTTTCTCCCTTATAGTTAGCTTGTTACTGGATTGAATGCTAAAAGTAGTCAATATGTAGGAGAATAACATAAATATTTGATTAGCTTATATGTAATCAGTGTTATCTATAGAAGTCACTATCTCAATTCTAGCTAAACCAAATGCAAACATCTTAGTTCCTAAACCAGAATTTCCAATTTATGAGCTTTGTGCAGCTTTTAGAAATGTTGAAATTCGCCATTATAACCTTCTTTCCGAAAAAGGTTGGGAGGTTGATTTAAATGCCATTGATGAATTAGTTGATGAAAATACCGTTGCTATTATGATAATAAATCCCAGGAAACCGTGTGGCAATGTCTATAGCTATCAACATCTAAAAAAGGTAATATGCATGATTGCTTATGAACTCCTTATCATGATTAGCTTAAACTACTAAGGTACTAATTGTAAGATTATTGGTTACACTGCTGAAATTGCAAAGAGGCACAAGATTCTTGTTGTAGCAAATGAAATTTATGGACATTTAGCATTTGGTGAGAACCCGTTTATGCCTATGGGTGTGTTTGGGTCCATGGTTCCTGTCATTACACTTGGTTCTTTGTCAAAAAGATAGTTAGTGCCTGGTTGGAGGCTCGGGTGGTTTGAGAATTGGAGATATATTTTCAGCTAAAGCGAAGATGTATGATACAACGGGCTTATTGCATACCAAAGTGCAGACATGCTTCGGCGTATGCAGGCTATGGCTCGTACCCAAGCTCGAGCATGTGTCAGTTGAGCTTCGCTATCCGCTTCACCACATTCAAGTACAAGGTCCTCCAACTCTCACACTCATCATGTAAGTTTCTAGTACCCATTATGTCCTTTTGTTCTTTCTAGAAACATATCAACAGTCAATACATGGAGCTGCATGTCAACATGTTCTTTTAAAAGGTCAGCACAAGTAAGACACATGTCTTAGGCACCGTTTGGGAAATTGTAGTTTAAACCTTTAAGAAGGTCAATCTGGTAACGTGTCACATTGATATATACTTGTCAAATTGATATATAATCAGAAAGTTAAGCTAACATAGAAACACTTCAAATAGGTCAAAACTCGAAAGTCGTTGAAAGTGTACTGCTAATGCATACAACCTACCAAAATCATTATAAGAAGTTCGATAATCTACAATTGTAGCAATATAGTAGTAGATCATGTTTTCAGAAGTTTTGATTCTGAAAACATAAGTAGAATAAACACCTTAGGAGATAAAGCATTTTCGTGCCAATCCATCATGACCCGACACATACAAAAATTAACGAACCCATATAAAAAGTATCCAATTATTGTGTTGGAATATGGCATTTTGTTATACGTAGAATGTTAGATATTAGAAAAAGACTCGGTCACCCCGTGTATTTTACTGTTTATTATAGCTCGTAGTTTAATAGTTAATAGTAAGTTTTTCGGTTTTAAGTCGGGTACGAATACCCGGTATATTGTAAGTACTATATATAGCCTCTTCTAACTTTGGAAGAAGTAAGCTAGTTATTATTTCATTTATAAAGAAACACATTTTCTCTCTCTAGAATATTCTCTCTAGTGTTTCTCTCTCTAGAAACTAGCCAAATCCAAGAATCGACCCCGTGTTATGATATAGGATATACCACAATAATGTTCTCAGCAGCTGGAGATGGCGTCACCAATACAACTTGACGCCATCACAACAAAGACCAAGACGGCGTCACTGGATCATACGACGACGTCAGAGTACACGACCCAACCTATTATCTAGAATATTTTTTATCATGACGGCGCCACGACTAAAACGCGACGCCGTCATAGCGTTTTTCCTATATATAAAAACCTGAATTTAGGGTTTTAAGTGTGTAACTTTATAATAAAAAGAGTGTACGAACCCTAGTTCGTTTAGCAGCTGTTATGGACGATTTTAGGGCCTAAAAACCCTATTATACTTCCTCCAACTCATGTTTTAATCAAGTAAGGTTTATTTAATCATTCAATATGTCTATGTGTTGTTTGATTCATCTATGTTCTTGCTTTATTAACATGCTAGGCTAAGCCTTCTATTGTGTTTATTTATGATTGTATGAAACCTAGAATGTAGATCTTAGTGGTGTTGCTTCTTGTGATGGATGTGCATGTTAGGTCTTAGAAAACTAGCTTTTGTCTGCATCGCTGTTGATATGTCTAGGAATACATGATTGTGTAGAAAGGATACCATCGGGTAACAGTCTTCATACTACCTTGCCCCCTAATATGGTTGATCTACTTTTAATATATTTCACATGCACTTAGTGTACCCCTAGGGGCCTTATAATAGTCTTCATACTATCTTACTTGTGCGTTGCTCTAGCGGAATACTAAGTAGACGACGGGTTCGTGTAATTCGTTCATGACTTAGGAAATAATTACACAGATTATCACAAGGGTGACAAGGCAACAACACTAAGAGAAGCAATCTAGGGAGTAATACATGATTAAATAAACACAGTCTTTTATCTTATTATTATCACCATTAGTTTAGATTATTATTTAGTTTAATAGCTAAAACTAAACCTTCTCAACTAGGGGTGGCAATTCAGGTCGGGTTCAGGTTGTCGGGTTCGGGTTGACAGGTTGGCGGGTCAGAAAACCCCAACCCGAACCTGACTATTAGTTAATCAAACTAATCTCTCAAACCATTGATTTACCCGCTTTCCATAAAATATAAAACATAAAAAGAATCTTCTCTCAACCCCTTATAATTCTGTTAGACCATGTTCGAGCCTTCCCAACCTATTCCTCTAGGGAACGATAACAACCCCGAGTCTTGCCTATACTATACTTCAACGATTAGGTACACTACCTAGGAGATTGTAAAACTTCCTGTGAAGTCTTTACGAGACCCGCACATCAAGTTTTTAGAGCCACTGCGTGGGGAATAATTAGGTTTCAAACTTAGTTTAGCTTAGTTCTACTCGCTTGAATCCTTTCAAGTAAGATTTTATTTCCGTTATATTAGCTTTCTTGTAGTCTATCTTTTCTTTGTGCCCTTTGTTTTGTAAATCACTCTTTCGTTCACCATCATGATGTATGAAAGACCACCAACCACAATCTTTCAAAACCCACCATGAAACACGACCTTCCTATTCTAAAGATATACCTTGGTGTTCCAACAACATCAAGATGAATCTATCTACGATGCGTGGACTCATTTCAAAAACGTAATCCAAAGAGTCCCTCATCATGGCCTTAATTTATGGTCCCTTACTCAATTCTTTTATGATCATGTCGACGACTATACCCGAATGGACCTTCACTTTGTTGCAGATGGGAACCTTAGGGAGTTAAGTGGTAAAGAAGAATGGGAAGCCATAGAAAATTTCGTCCAAGGCCAAAAAGAATAGGACAACCCACCAAACATTATTTCTGAACAAGAAGTAGCAAATTTTAAGGCTCAAGCAAAAAGATTGTTTGGAAATGAGAATGTTTGGGTTGAGATGCATAGAGGTATAGCATGGGATAAGGTGGAAAATCTGAACCCACAAAGTACCCCAAAAGTCCTCCCATTATTTAAGGAATGCACACCACCCGTGACTTACCCAGAAGAAATAGAAGAGACTTTAGGAACCCCGATAGAGGTGGAACCTTTGGACGAAACTCAACTAGAGGATTTAGGCTTGAATACTTGTAATCATGACATTCCTCTTAGCTCTAGGGAAGTTCCTAGTTTTGATGAACCTGAGCCTCAACCATAACCCTTACCTAATTGTCCACCCTTAGATGTAAGTCTAGAAAATGAAAGAGGCCTCAAACCACCCATCAAACCACATAGTTCAGATAGTTTTAGGATGAAGGTATTAGATAATTTGACCATTCATACACCACCTTCATCTCTCGTCATCAAAGCTTCACCAAGTTACAAGGCCAAGATCAAGACGCAAGCTACATCAACGGGGATCTTCATCTTTGCTATGTTTATAATTCTAATTTCCTTTCGAAATTTTATTTGTCATCATCAAAAAAGGGAAGATTGTTGGTGCAACATTGACTAGGATATCCTTTATGCTTTAATGATGACAAATAAACGTTCACAACACTTACAATTACAAATGATAGCCAAAATCTAGAAACCGGAAAATATGTTCTGAGTTTGCGGATTTTGATTAGTTGGTTTTCCTCTTACCCAACATATGTGAAAACTTCAATAAAGGTATGTACATGATACTTGAGCATTTGGGAATACTCCAAATGAGATTTAGACTTAGAGATGATAAAAAACAAATCCTCCCATTTTTAACAAAATGCCAACTCAAATCTTTTATCAATTGCCTCTAGCCACGGCCGAAACATCATTCTAAACCTAATATGAATAAACTTTCAACATACCATCAAACGAAAGTATTCATTTGACGTTAATCTGGATTTACATTGTTCCTAATCACGTAACGGGTTTTTACTCCCTTATTGGTCAAACTAAGTCAAAGGATACTTTGCGTAAACGCATCCTTTCCTGTTAAGGGATATGCTTTACTTGAGATGCAAAGCACTTAGCTTGTATGCATCAAGATGATTAGTGATCAAATCCATTGTTGATTATTATGGATTAAGTCTAAGTGACTATTTGAGTTTGTAGTGTTTGGAGGTTAATTGTACTTTGAGTTTTCCCACCTCCCTACTTATAAATGATTTACAAAATCACACATGTATTCCTTACATTTCCCTTACACAATCACTTCTCCTCTAAACATCCCCTAATCATTTTTTAATCTCTTCTACCTAACAAATGATTATACATTCCACACACTCTAACCATTCATTTCCTAAACCATCCCATAATCTCATTTGCCCATCTATTTTCTCTCTTATGGAAATGTGATTATTAAACCCAATCAATCTTTTGATTAAACATCCTTATCATTATCTTCTTTACAACCTTAAACCTTTCCCACATAAAACCTTCCTAAGCTTCTCTCTTCACATGACAACTCATATTCCCTTACACATTGTACTTGTTGTCCCCTACATTCCCCACAAAGGATCCTTTACATCACATCAAAAGATTATCCACCACATACACTTGTAATTCATTCTCTTCTCCACTTCTACACTCGCATAACTCTCTTATGAAGTTAAGTTTCATACACACACTCAAAGCTTTCTCTACATACTTTTCCTATCCTCTCAAGCTTGAATTCAAATCTCACATACATCATCAAACTTCCCTACACATTTTGCCAACTTACCTTTTCATCTCAACCATTCAAAGTTGAATTTGAACCATATGCTCCTTTCCATCACATCAATGCCAACTCACATCTCATCCTTATCCTATATGTTGAAATACAATTCAAATTTAAATTACAAGCCTTAGGCTCTAAACCGTTACATCAATGCCAACTCACATCCTTTACACATTTATCTCACATGTCTAATACAATTGAATTTCAAATTTAAATTATCCCTCTAACATCCACACTTCCTCTCCAAGCAAAGGAATATTCCTTTGGTATATTCTTTATGCTTTTGGCATATTCCTTTCTATCCTAACCATTCTAAATCATCACCCTAACCATAGTTAGTTTCCAACTAAACCATATACATGTGAGGAATACCCCAATACATCATTTGTCCAATACTTCTTCTCTATCTCTTTGATATTGGACAAACACTCTCAAATCTTAATCGGAATTACTCCACAAACGTTTTTATCAAATAGATATTTGAGTTGGTTGACCTTGAGTGTAATAATAGTAAAATGGTCAAAGCGTAAGTACAATTGGGGGTTTAGTAAGAGCGGGTAGTTATAACGCCAAAAGCCGGAAAAACCCAGCTCGGGTTTTCGGCGCACTGATAGCGCGTTAACGCGTGGCTCAGCGCCCCACTGGCTGTGTGAAATTTTCCAATCCAAGTTCTTGGCCTATAAATACCCCCTCTTGGTTATTGTATACCTCACCTCTTGCCATTTTTTCTTCCTCACTTTCCTCTTCTCTTATCCTCTAAGTCTAACACCTCTTGTGTTCTTAATCTTCTCTTCTATAATCTATTAAAGAACACATCTTCGCAAAAGAGACACGCAAGTATCTACTCTACAGTTGTGTGTTATTAGTCAATGGTCTTCTTTCTCATACCCTTTCTATTAGAATCGAGTCTCTATGTTGGGTTAGGACTTGATTTGAACAAACAACTATCATTCAATTTGGTTGTAAGGGAAGTCTTGTATCTTAGTGATCAAGCCTAGATCATTGGGGATCTAGTTGGGGTTTGGTAAGCTTCCAAGGGGAAGTTTTTAATGGTTCTAGTTGATCTTAGTGATCCTATAAGTTAAGTCGAATCATAGGCTCTTAGGGGTGGATTCTGAGGGTGAAATACCATAGGGAGTAGCTCTTCGTAGTGATCATCGATCTTAGTGCATATTGGTGGAGCGAAGTTGTAATATGGTTTATAGTCCACCATATGGATTATACTTGAGTAATGATATAGGTATTGTGGATTCGCAATTGGACGTACGGATGGTATAAACCTCCCATCCTGAACCAGTATATATCGTGGTCTCTCTCTCTCTCTCTCTTCATCCATTTATTGTCTTCATCGTCAATTAGATCTTGACACCACTTGGTTATTTGTGACTTGAAGTTTTAGAAACCTTAAAGAAATCAAGATAACCATATTCACCCCCCTCTACGGTTCTATAGTTTGGTTAAATGGAAATCTATTCTATTGGATACTAAGTTTGGTGGCCTAGGCGTAGATTGTCTTCTTCCAAAAAAACTCGGCCTTTTAGGAAAATGGAGGTAGAGGTACCTTACCGAGAAGCATGCTCTTTGGAGGACTGTCATTAAAGAGTTTTATGGAGATGACGGGGGTTTTAACTCATCCCACAGTTCTCTTGGCTGTAATGGTACCTGGTTGGATATTATCAAAAGGTTGGATCAGTTGGTTATCACCCTTCCCTTTGAAGACATAGGTCAAGGGTTCGATCCTCACCCCTTGCAAGGCCGGAGGTCATTTTCTACCGTTGGTAAAACCAAAACCAATCTCTCTACCTTAGGTAGGGGTAAGGCTGTCTACATCTCAACCTTCCCCATACACTGTGGAAGACGGTATTGGGACTCATAACCCGTGAAAGACGGTATTAGGAGTTGCTTACATTAGATCTATTGAATTTATTGATCCTAACTTTAGAAGCTCTTTTGTTCGTAAAGTGGTTAGTGGGAATGATACCTCTTTTTAGCATGATCCGTGATGCGATATTGGTATGACTCTTAAGGAGAACTTTCCAAGACTTTATGCTCTTGAGAATAATAAAGAGTGTAGGGTTTATGATAGATGGGGTTTAGTTAATGACGTTTGGGGGGGAGGGATTTGGGACCGGAGATTCACGCCTCATGGGAGGGCTAATGATGATCTTTCCTCGTTGATCTCTTACATTAGTAACACCTCTCTATCCCATATCGGTTGTGATAAATGGTTGTGGATGTATGACACTTCGGGCCTGTTTAAAGTTCGTTCCCTCTCCAGGATTATACAAATTTTATCCCTCAATGTTCATGGTTTAGGTGATCATTATTTATGGAAGTCTTGGACTCCTAGAAAGGTTAACGTAGGTGTTTGGAGAGCTTCCCTAAACCATTTAGCCACTCGGGTTAACCTGTTGCAGAGGGGTATTCATATCACCTCTGTGAGATGCCCCTTCTGTGATTCGAATGATGAAGATGTCAGCCGCGTGCTCATTTTTTGCTCTCGTGTTTTACCTGTTTGAAGTTGGTGGAACCTCGACCCTCCGGTCCTGTTTCCGTCCTTTTACGTTAGTGATGTTTGTCTCCGGCTTTCCACATTGTTACGTTATCAGTTATGTTTTATGCCTTTTATGCTTTGATATGACGCCATGGTTATGAAGTGATGCCTTTCATCAGAGAGGGGTGTTACACAAACAACGCGAGAGGGTATTCCGAGAAAAAAAATAAAGTTTTATTTTAAAAAGTTTTTGAGAAAAAAAAGGGTTAAAAAAAGGGTAAAAAAAAAGGCAATGTAAAGAAAAAGAAAAGAAAAGAAAAAAAAAAATTTGGCTCATTAAATTTCGGGTCAAAAAAGTCGGGTTGCATTAAATTTTTGGCGGGCCGGGTAGGCTGCCTTTTGTATATATATAGTAATTAAAAAGTAATTAATTAACTACTAATAATATTACCAAGTCACGATCCTCATTAAAAAACTCCATTGAAAGTGGTTTCCTAGTGATGATAAGTCGATAACTAAAAGGTATCGACAAACCTAGAGATAACTTGGTTAGCTTAAATAAGAAGTTAATATATAGAAAAAATTACCTGTTTTGTCTCTATGGTTTATTCAAAAATTACGTTTCGTCTCTATTTCATTTTAAATACACTAGGCGTTCCTAATTTTGAAACTTGTAACGCTGGCCGTCCCTAATTTGAATGATCGTTAACTTTTTCCGTTAAGTCTAATGTTAAAAGGGTATATTAGTCTTTTGCTCATGTCACCAGCTAAAAGGGTATAGTTAATCCTTTTGCCACTGTCACCCAGCTTTATCTAATTATTATTATTTATTATTATTATTATTATAATTATTATTATACTTATGCAAACAATCATAAACATGACCTAAATCCAAAAACACATTCACACACTCATCATCATGTTATTAGTTCTTGGCAAAACACATACAAAAAAAATCTAAAACCACATAATCATATTCAGTATTTGCTATTTTTGACTTTTGGTATATGTTGCGAGGTAATGAAATATTACAAAATCATTGCTCTTTCTTTATCTACATCCTTACCATCATCTCCTCAAAATAAAAGATACTCCATCATCCCCAACACCAAAATCCAACCTTATCAAAAACAACAACCAAAAAAAAATTCAAACCCCCGAATCACACAACTAACAACAACAACATCCTAACATCCATTCACAAAACCACAAACATACGACAAATCATAGATCCTGTTCTCATCCTCCTAAACCCACAATCAAGAAACCCATTTTGAGATCTATAACAAAAAAATCATTATCACAAAATGGGTATGAAATGGTACATGGTGTTTATTAGAACCCATCAAACCCACCCAAAGCACCGGCGTGGTTTACGAACACACATTCAAACTCGCCATATGCCACCAAACCAAACCTCAAATCCAAAACAACTAACCCTTGAAAACAATAAAATCCTAAAACCCATTAGCAACTTAAAACAACTAGTTAGCCCAAATCCAAAACCACGTAAAGCCTGCCAAATCCATTGGATCCCTTTTATTCGTGTTTGGATGATTCGATCGCGTATTTGAAAAGATAGCCATATCTTTTTTATTCTTTGTTGATCCGTGTCTGGATTTATAATATAGTTTAGGTTTGAATTTTGATTTTGATTGATGGTATATGATTGGATTCAAGTTTAAATTTATAGTTTCAATTTGATATTGAAGATGAAGATGATATGTGGCGGTGGGTTGTGAAGATGAATATGTGGAGGTGGGTATCGATGTGAAGTTTTGATTTAGGGTTTGTGTTCTTGATTTTCATCTTGTTCTTCATTTATGTTTGAGTTGTGTGATGAAGAGAATAAGTTGAATAATTGTGTTTAGTGAGGTGGTTGGTCAATGCAGTATTAATGAAGTGAATTGAATAGAAAAGATAAAATTACCCCTCTAATTATTAGACTTAACGAAAAAAGTTAACAACCATCCAAAATAAGGACTGTCAGGGTTACAAGTTTCAAAAATAAGGATGGCTGGTGTATTTAAAATTAAATAGGGATGAAACTTGATGTTTTGTATAAACCATAGGGACGAAACGTGTAATTTTTTCTAATATATATAAACTTTATATCTCGAGTTCCATCTTTTCTTTGGTAAATATTTTCGGTAATAACTTTTCATAAAAATAACAAAATTCAATATTTAGCTATTCTATTAGTTGCCATACATGGGATGGGGTAAACGATTTAAGTTCTTTTAAAATGTTTTAAATTTCGAATACAATGCAATATAATTTATCACAACCCAATTCAAAGTCCAAGTGATAATTGAAATATCAAGTCCTGAATACACCCTACATCCTAGTAATACTTATCAAACCTAAACATATTTCATACGCCACCCACCATTCCTTTGTGTAGTCATCCTCTTTTTCATATCAATATAGCATCACACCAACATCTTTGATACGCTTACCCATACTTTTAAGCCAAATATGTTTAAACGAAAAAAAGTCACGAACATCTTTTAGCTTCTTGAAAACCAAACACAAACACACTAACCACTGCCACCCTTATCTCTTCATAAAACAAAGACTTGCTTCATGGCTTCTAGATCTTAATTAAAAAGGTCTCGGGTAGGTTATTTTATTTTGTTTTAATTCTTGCTCTTGTGTTTTAATAACCAAAAGAAAGAAATGGGTATAACAACATTGTTTTAAATTGTTTTTAATTTTCGGATATTAAAAGAGGTTCAGCTTCAAAAGATATGTGACGATTATTAATCAAACACTTTACATCTATACAGATTGGTACAAAAGTTTGAACGAATAACCAAGATCTTGATTTCTTGCTTATGTTTTGAATCTTAGTTGTGATCAATGATGGGTTGTTATTAAACTCTTAAGATCTTTAAAGATCTATGCAAGAGTTTAATAGATCTGAGATCCTTTTTTCCTTTTTCGTTTCGGTGGAGGCTTGAAGGTTGGTGTATGAGAGTTGAGTTTGTTGTAGGCTGAGATGATGGGAGTAGGTGACAGCTTGATGGATTGTGAATTTATAAGGGAATATAAGCACTTCAAAGAAGAAGTTGAAAGACTTAACAATAAATATGATTTATGTAGTTAATATTTCAGTTCATGACTTTAAAACTGATTGCATACATGCTCCTCCAAGTTTTCATGCCTCAATCATTGTTTAAACTTGTTGCTTCATCAATACACTATATCATTAATATTGTCCATTCAAATGCCCCAACTCAATCTTATATAGTATAAGATGACATAGTTTTGCTTAAAAAGGGTATAAGGGCATAAAGCGTAATTCCTATAAATTTTTTACTCATTAACTGTCCCTTAAATTTAAGAAAAAGTAAATATAATCAAAATTATTGTAAAATATTATTATGGGTTATTTCTATTCATCCTATAGATATAAGCTAGGGTTTAGCCTTATATATACATTCTATATGTAACTTCTGTATGGATCAATCTATCAATAAGAATTCTTTCCTCTTCTTCTCCTCATCTTATTCATGTGTTCTTATTCTTTATGTTTACAACACGTTATCAGCACAATCATTGCTTTAAACAAAAGAGGTAAAAGAAAAAAAAGTATCCGGCTTTGTTTCTCATTTTTATTTATCTTCTTATCGTGGACATCAGTCCACAAGTATAACTAACATATCAAAAGAATTGATAAACGTGGCATGTTCATATTATCAAAAGAATTCATATGAAAGGTGTATTGTTCTTATTCATATGATACGTGGCATGTTTTCTGTTATTAAAATATAACTAACAATAAATTAATTTATGTAGCTATTCATGTATTGATCTTAGCAGATACTTTACGTTTTATTTACCGTACTTTATTAATAATGATTTCTATCGTAATTTACAAGAACAATAAATGTTCTATGGTAAATACAAAAAGAGAATTGTGTTTAATCTTTAAAATAACACAACCTCATGTTGTGGTCAAGAAAAAAATATATAATTAGAACTTCAAGTTTTTATATGATCCTCTCATAAAGATCAATATCATAACCTCATGTTATGTTTAATTTTTTATTAGAACCTCAAGTTCTAATTTGATTCAATTAGTAGAATCAATAGCATAACCTCATGTTATGTTAAGAATAAAAAAGAAGATAAAACCTCAAGTTTTATTATGATTTTCTAACGAGAATCAAATAACATAACCTCATGTTATTATTATTTATCGTATAGCCTCAAGTTCTATTGTTGATATTTTTTTTAATTATTCATGACATTTATTTATGTTATATTTATTTATTTATTTCAATATCATTTGTGTTCTTTTAGTTTTTTTTATTCTTGTGAACACTACTAAATGCTATATGAATCTGTTTGAAAATATTAGATGTTATATTATATGTAGGGGTGAGCATCGGGTCAAAACCGACCCGAACCGAGAAAAACCGACCAGAAACCGAAACCGAGTTAAGGATTTTTGGAAACCGAGAACCGAACCGAATGAACCTCATATAAACTGAAACCGAACAGAAGTTTGGCTCGGCTCGGTTTGGTTTAGTGGTTCGAACCGACTAAAATGTCAGGTTTGAGCCGAACCGAACCGAAACCGAACCGAACCGGCTAAACCGAAATAGATATCCAAAACCGAAAACCGAACCGAATAAGCTCGGTTCGGCTCGGTTTGTCGGATCGGGTCGGTTTTCGGTTCAGTTTGCTCACCCTTAATTATATGTGTATGACACGATTTAGTTTTTATAAATTCTAATATATTAATTTAATGTTTACATTATTTGTTTAAAACATGTTTCAAGTAAAACATATTGTGATGTGTATAATGGATTTGTAATCTAAGTCTTATTTAAATCACGATCATTGTAATATGTTATTTGGACACTGCTTTATTGATGTAAAATTTAACATTTGTGAAGCCTATGAAAAAGAAAGATCAAACCAGTTTTGATGAAGAAACTGCTTTAAAACTACAAGCTGAATTTGATGAAGAAGGAAGACTTATAAGAGAGAAAGCTGAAAAGGAACAATAAGCCAATATTGCCTTGC
>BQNB010097847.1:0-25291 GCA_026074375.1 Tanacetum coccineum | reverse complement strand
GTCCGTACTCGACCCGTCTTGTTTAGCTTGAAGGTATACTCTTCGATTCACATTCGTGTTTTACTTATTGATCGTAATTGATCTCCCTTATTGATCGTAATATCTCGCTTAATATGATCTAGCTAATGATGGCGAGTTAATGATGGCAAATCATATCAGAGGTATACAGTTGTTTACATTATTCATAAAAGCCTTACCCAATAATAATAGTAAGTTAACTAGTTAGTGTCTAAGATGTTATACTATATGAATTGAGCAAGAAAAATGAATGATAAAACAAGCCTCATGCCATGTTCTGTGCATACACACACAACAACAAGAAGAAAAGTTTTATCCGCATGGCTATGTTTAGTATAATTTACTATTTTTAAAATTTAGTCCCTGTATCTTATTGATGTCATCATAATTGGCCCTTTCATATAAAAACCTTTTTAAAACTAATCCTACTGATATATTACATCCTTATTATATGATAATCAAGATGGAGTCATCTAAATCATTTAAAAAAAGCATCTAACGTAAAATAATTTTGGATGCCAACTGTTAGTATAGTTAGGTTACTTTTGAATATACATTCAAGACTTATTTAAATCTCTATCTCTCTAAGTGTAAAATATTAGACTACTAGTTAAGTACATGAGAAATATTAGACTACTAGTTAATAACTGAATTAAACAGTAAAAGGTAAAAAAATATATATTTAAACTATAATACTAAACGAATAATTAGTCCGCTTGTTATATTAATAGCAGTAGTTGATTAATTATTGTAGATTTTGTGAGTGGAAAATAAGTTTGGACTTTGTTAGCGTCGAGATTGGCTAAGAGTAGTTGCTTGGCTATTTGCGCACTTCATTCCATCTACTAACAAGGTGAGTATTCATAGCCTCTTTTTCTATGTTTTTTTTGGGTGAAAATGATACTAAATGGTTTTGAAATATTTTAATTGCTGCGAATAATTGTTTTCATGTTTTTGGACATTACTTGATATTATATGGCTTATGTGTATGCATTGTTGGATCGAAGAGGTACGCCTACCTCATGCTGTGTGAATTGTTGGATCGGAAGGGTACGCCTACCCTATGCTGTATGAATTGTTGGATCAGAGGGGTGCGCCTACCCTATGTTGTGTGAATTGTTGGATAGGAAGGGTACACCTACCCTATAATGTGTGAATTGTTGGATCAGAGGGGTACGCCTACCCTATGCTGTGTGATGATTTAATTGCTTGCATTTGTGTATAATATTCATGTATGTCCTAATGATTGTGATTCGCAGCAAGAGTAATTGTTTGCTATTAAACCCAAGAATCTCACCAACATTATGTTGACGTTTTAAAGTATCATTTTCAGGTGAGACTAGTGAAGATAAGGAAGTTAAGATGCGTGACTATCGAGACCTTAGGATCTTGCATGTGGAGTCTTTTCTGCTATAATTTTTATTTCATACTTTCTTATTTCGGATATTTTGAACAATGATGATGTTATGCTGGGATTTATTTATGTCTATGTATTGTTGTGTTGCGATTAGCCTAAATATAAGACCCCTCTTGTGTTAGGTGTCGTCATAACACTTTGGTTTTAATTTAATGCATTCTAGTTATTCTCCATTATTGATATCAATGTGTTGTGATGATGCCTATCATGTTACGCTTCGCGTTTCCGCCTTGGCGGGGTGTGACATCACTAAACTTATAACCACCAATTTAATACTTAAATTTGAAAAATAAAAGTGATAACCATTTACACTATTAATAATTTAGACGTTAATTTGTTGGTGGGTTTGTTGTTGATTTATATTGGTGGTTTTGTTGTTGGTTTATATTGGTGGTTTTGCATTCATATTGCTTATAATTATTTTAATTAAAAATTGTCATTCATTTGTAAAGAAACTGTTTTAAAAAAAACATATAAATGAAAAAAACATTTGCTCGCCACAAAAAGTCACCGTGCACCCGTCATTGCATTGCCCGGGTACCATGCTATTTTCTTAATGTATATTTTCTCTCTTTCACTTACGAATTTTTAAAAATGTTTTAAAGGTGAAATGTTAAATGCAGATTTGTAAATTATTGTATTACTTACATAATGGTACTTAGAAAAAAAACATGGATGTATACATTGAAAAGTCATACTTTGTGAGTTTTCTCTACAAATTGGAAATTAAAAATAGCATATTTAAAGGTAATTGTATGTATGTTTCATTTATTCAGTTGCTAAATAAACGAAATTCTGGCATACTTGTCCTTAACTTCACGTATTAGGAGATAACAGATTTATTAACACTATGTTCTCAAGTTAATGGAATGCAAGGAAAGGAGAGAAAAGTGAAGGGAAAGAAAAAAAGTCACGTTCTTAAGATTTTTTGAGAAGAGAGAGTAAAAGGAAAGGGATGAAAGTGAGGAGTGTTTGACTAGTTTTTCATTCCAAAACTTGCAGCCCAATATTGGGATGAAAACAGATGAAAGAGAAATGTGAAAAATATTATCGAGTAATAAACTGCTCATCTTTATCTTTCTACAATAGTCAGAATCAAACTCTCTATAGAAGATAATGTTCTTGGATCTGTCTCATGTTCTTCGATCTGTCTGCTTCACTTTTTTTTGTTCAATTTAAGGTAAAAATTTCTCATAGACAACACTGAATTGAGGGTTTCTACTTTGACCCATTAAATCCCAATTGCAATAATCTTCAAAATAAAATCTGTCATTTTTAGGGGTTTATTAAGGTATTTTCATACCAATTTAGAGGAGTGATGTTCTCACAGAAGGGTAGAAGACAACCATCTATGGGCATATTACATGTATTTTGTGATTATCTGCCAAACAAGTACTCCCTCCGTCCCATATTAAGTGTCAACAATGGAATCTTTTAAGTCTTTTTTTATCAACTTTGACCATAAATATTTTTGTTTGTGTTATATAATATTGAACGAAAATTCTACCAACGAAAAATATATTCAAAACTCTATCCATTCATATATCTTGCATCAAGTATCATATAACGTAAGAAGAAATCATTAAGGTCAAAGTTGAAGAAAAAAGACTTTGAAAAAGTCAAGTGGACACTTAATGTGGGACGGAGGGAGTAATATTTTCTTTCAACCCCACTTAAGAACATTTTCTTTCATTTTCTTTGGGCTTGAGAACACAAAAGGAGTAGTAACTTACTTTACTTTCCTTTCATCCCTTTTACCTTCCTTCTCTTTTCTTTCATTTCCTTTTCACAATTTTCTTGAGAACACAGTGTAGAAGGTTGGCAAAAAGTCAAGGCAACTTTGACTTTTAATTTATGCGGCTAAGATCAATTAAGATAGTGATTTAACGGATTAAAGCACTTGCCACGTCATCATCATTTATCTCTGATCCGTCGGCAATAGATAAAGCAATTTGCTTAATAATTTAACTCTATAAACTAAAACACAATAATTTATTATGAAATAGTTAAAAAATCTGAAAATAAGTAAAAAAATTGAGGTAAGACAGACAAGTTGAAAACAAGATATAAGTAAAATTGGCAAGTTGAAAAAAAGCTTAAACAAAGTACTAGTGAGGTTGCTAATTACCTAACTCCACTAGTTCTTGACCAGTGACAACTCAAAAATGGAATGACGAAGCTTTAAGCATCCTCCTCCTACTCCTACTATATTCCAGCTAGTACTATTTTCCCCAAATTAAACCTACTTCAATTTGATTCATACATACTTATACTTACACAGATCTGAAACTAACACTTTACTTCATTTTGCATCTTCTAATCAGGTCAGTCAGTTTACGAATGTTATTCAGATCCAGTTTTTGAATATAAATGCGGTTATTTTTTTACTTTGTTTGACCGTTGTTTGACTTCATTTCCGTTGCTGATTTTAATTAGTTAAATTATTATACTTCATTTCTGATTGTTTAACCGTTTAATTGAGCTTAATTTGATTAAGTAGCTGCATTCAGTTTTTCGATTAGGTTTAATTAGTTTTATGCTTTAATTAAACCTGTGTGTAAATAGTGCGTTTTTGATACCTTTGGTATTTGATGTTGTTAATATGAGATAGCTCTATATTTACACCAATTTATATGAAACCGAGTATGATTACAGCTATGATGTAAATACAAAACCGCTTACCTTTTGACAGCAAAGACAACGGCATAAGCAGTGTACTTATAACATATAACAACTACAGTATATATTATTGGAGACACTTCAGATTTTTGATGGATTGGTCGGAGTTAAGCGTGTTTTCTGGTTGGGAGGTGTTGGCTTTGATTGGGGATTTCACTTGCAATGATACTATTTTGAGTAATTATTGGTGCGATTATGTCACGAATAATTAGTGAACATGTTTTTGGGTTTATGTTCCGATGGTTGAATTGTATCGTCTTATTCATCAACCTTGGTTGCAGGCCACGGAGAACATGTCTTCTAATGGCCATTGTTTTAGAAGAAAGCCGCGCCAGCCAGTAGCTGCGAATTTGAATGTCGACTCACTGGTATGATGCGTTCTAGATTAGGACTCAGAGATATGTAATCATTGGATATTTACGAACTATGTCATTCATGGAATAAATGCTTATTTGCAGCTTGATGAAAATTTAGAGCAGTGGCCACATCTAAATGAGCTTGTTCAGTGCTACAAAACTGATTGGATTAAGGATGAAAACAAGTACGGGCACTATGAAAGTGTTGGCAGTGTATCCTTTCAGAACCAGATATTTGAAGGACCCGATACTGATATTGAAACAGGTACCACATATACATTCGCAAATACTTATTAGAAAGTTTTTTTAAAATCATTGTTTCGACGTAATACACTTATATGTTAGAACTTACGCTTGTATTGGACCTTTTTGCATGTGATATTTTGCTTTTGAACTCTGCAGAAATGCATCTTGCGAATGCTAGGCAAGATAAGATTGACGACAACACTGATGATGATGTACCTAGTACCTCCGGCCGGCAGCTTTCAGAGGTTATTCTCTTATAAATGTTTGTTTATATCCGCAAGCATATGTAGAATAACTTACCTTAGTGATGCAAGCATTGAATAATATAAAATTTGTATGGCAGCATTACGGTGAATCCCCCCTGCCTGCATATGAACCTGTATTTGACTGGGAAAACGAGAGGTTGATGATATTTGGGCAAAGGATTCCAGAATCTAATATGCCACAGTCTTCAAGGTATGAAAGTCTATAATGTAGAAATATGCATCATTGCATCCCAATTTGTTGTTTTATTTCGATAATCACATACTTGACTTGTTCTTATATGTTTCTCATGTCTGCAGCGGGTTAAAGATTTCTGTTAAAGTTCTTTCCTTGTCATTTCAAGCTGGTTTAGTCGGTGAGTAGATGACCAATTGAAATATGGTTTTCTTTTCTGTATAAGATTACTCGTTGTGTGCATTAAATCTTATATCAACGATTTTCTATTGCAGAGCCATTTTATGGTACTATATCATTATATAACAAAGAGAAGAGAGAAAAGCTATCAGAAGACTACATTTTTCGCGTTCTTCCATCTGAAATGCAGGATGTAAGCGCTAATACTTTTTTTTTATATCAAATTTAAGTACAGCTATGCATGTAACTGAGAGTCATATCAAGAACTAAAACAAATTTTTTTTCCAACCTCAACAGGCTAGCAGTTCTTCTGATTCACGTGGGCTTTTCTATTTAGATGCCGCATCATCATCCGTTTGCCTACTTATACAGTTAGAAAAGTGTGCTACTGAAGAAGGCGGAGTGACTCCATCTGTTTATTCGCGCAAAGAGCCAGTATGTATTAGAAAATTTTATAACCATCGCTTAATATATATTAAATTTATGATTAACATTTTATCATTATCTATTTGTAATAGGTTCATTTGACTGAAAGAGAAAAACAGAAACTACAAGTTTGGTCTCGAATGATGCCTTACAGAGAGTCATTTTCATGGGCAATTATTCCATTATTTGACAGCAACATTGGCTCAGCTACTGGGGGATCTGCATCCCCAAGCAGCCCACTTGCTCATAGTCTATCAGGAGCAAGTTTGCACGATGGTGTTTCTGAGCCAATTGCAAGAGTCACATTAGATGGTCAACCTGGTTACTCGAGTGGAAATTCTGTTATAGTTGAAGTTTCAAATCTGAATAAAGTTAAGGAAAGCTATACTGAGGATTCTCTCCAGGTAAACTTACATCCTTTGTTTCATTATTTCTTTACTGCGTCTTTTGAAGAAACACAAATGTCATACAATAGTAACCTACTTTCTGAGATGTTCCACATAGGTCGCTAAACTTTTGTTTTGCGCACCCAATCACTATAGTCTAATAATGTTTTTCTTTTTGTTCCGTAATTGAAGAAATGTTCATAATACCCTTATTTTGTTATAAAGTTTAGGGGTATTTTTTTACAAATTTTACAGAGTTTGTTGGTTTTTTAGAATACAAAACAAATTTCCCCCATTAGTAACCACTGGCGACTACCTGTGGTTAGAATATTAGCTTGTAGAAGCTCCACGTGCCTTTTTTTTGTGGTCATTCTTTATTCCAGATATGACCAAAATGATATACATTCTTTAAGTTAGTGAGAGTATGTAGAAAAAGAAGTTTAGCGACCTAGGTTGAACATTTTAGAATGTAAGGTGCTATTCGATGGCGCCTATTGGTATATCTTTACTTTGTCAATAAAAATACAACATATTGCCTACTTACTATTTTCAGGATCCCAAACGGAAGGTTCATAAGCCTGTGAAAGGTGTCTTGCGGTTGGAAATAGAAAAGCTTCAAGTTTCTAACTCCGAATATGAAAATGCTTCAGATAGTGGCAGTATAACTAATGAACTGGACCATGGGGATCGACTAACTGATTCCACTGTTAGTGAGTGGCGCAACATTCATTCAAATAGACATAAAGAACAACCCTTAAATGGTTCAGTTGCACCCGGACATGCTGATTTGACTGCTAATGATGTAAGTTTGACCTTTTTTATGTGTAAATAAGATGCCATTTACTTCTGTTTAAATTGTTTATTATCTCACCCTTCTCTCTACGCGAATCAGCAGACACCCTTTTGAAACATTTTGTTATTTATGCTGCAGTGTTTGTGCGACAAACATTTTTACTTACATGTTGTCATTATTGAATTTGGTATTGGGTTTACAGATTCAAACTTTTGACTTCCGTACAACAATCAGAAATGAGCCTTTCTTGCAGCTTTTCCATAGTCTTTATGTCTACCCATTGACTGTCAGTTTAAATCGAAAAAGGAATTTGTTTATACGAGTTGAGCTCAGAAAGGATGATTCGGATATTCGAAAGCCGCCGCTAGAGGTTGGTGAAATATAGCACACTGTACAAGTACATCTTTATTTTTTATTTTTAACAGAATTAATTTTAAATTTATTTGAATAGGCATTCTTTTGTACAAAATTAAAGTTTGGTTTAATTTGAATAGGCAATGTACTCAAGGGAGCCAGGTATATCCCTACAGAAATGGGCCCACACACAGGTCGCTCCTGGAAGTAGGGTGGCTTACTACCATGATGAACTTAAAGTTTCACTTCCTTCTATGTGGACCCCTCAACATCACCTTTTGTTCACCTTCTTCCATATTGATCTTCAAACAAAGTTGGAGGCTCCGAAACCAGTAATTATTGGATATGCAGCTCTTCCATTGTCAACGCATGCTCAGTAAGTTTTTACATACATTTCTGTTTGCTTTTCTCTATTATAAACAATATTGTTCCAGTCACATTGTTATTTATCCTATTTTGGTAAATTTCAAGCAAACTTGCTCATATTTACTAGTTTTGTGTAGGTTAAGATCAGACATCCTTCTACCAATCATGAAAGAGCTGGTTCCGCACTATCTTCAAGATAGTGGCAAGGTATGCTACATTTTATGTGCTTATCTGTACAATAGCACCAAATGTTATATGGTTATGAAACCTCCCTTAATGATAAAATAAATGAGAGAGTGCTCAATATTCATTATAAACCATCTACCCCCTGATTTAAGCATGTTAACAGGACACTACCAAAATTTGGAAAAAATTAAGTGACCTCATATATCAGTTAGTTTAAACACGTCCAAGAACTATCTGAAACTGGGAAGACGTGCCTGAAGTGTCACGTTATGATAGATGTACAACTTTCTCAGAAATTATACGGAAAAAATTAACGTTCTTTTGTTCCTATCGCTGAACAAAAACGAAATTGACCAGCAATTTAGAAAAGTAGGAGATCAATAATTTAGTGCTAAATTTCTCATCTTCCTGTTGTTTCATCACTTTTATGTGTTTAGCTTTATCAAGTGTTACCATGGCTATTTTATTAGACTATGCCACATTGCCACTTGTATGAGTTTAATAGTGTTGTATAATAACTAAAGATTTGTACATAATGTAGTTGTTATTTACTTATTTACCCTCATGTAGGAGAGGCTGGATTACCTAGAAGATGGGAAAACTGTATTCCGCTTACGGTTACGACTTTGTTCATCCTTGTATCCTGTCAGTGAGCGCATTAGAGATTTTTTTCTTGAATATGACAGACACACTCTTCGTACAAGCCCGCCTTGGGGTTCTGAGCTCCTTGAGGTATTCTTTCCCTTAGTTAAAGAAATGTTCATACTTCATATTAGTTAAATATTGATTACATAATTGTTCACACTTCATACTGTTAGAGAGTTCATGCATTAGTTAAAGCGTAAAATGGATATCATGAATATGTGTGATATGAATTATGTGCTCTTCTAAAGAAGCACTGATTCATATGTGTATGCATTTTAGATAAGATGTTTACGGGATTCAAGTGAACAAATAACAATCTGAATCCATTGAACTTTTTTTCAGGCAATCAACAGTTTAAAAAATGTTGATTCGACAGCTCTACTGCAGTTTCTTCACCCGATATTGAATATGCTTCTCCATCTTATTGGCAATGGTGGAGAAACTCTCCAGGTTAACCTTTTTTGTTATTTCCGGATATGCTAAAAAAGTATTTGCCATCTTGCATAAATAATCGGTATAGCCGAGCGAAACCCTGTTTTTCACCTTTACTGTTGGTTTTTGATCTAGGTTTATTGTTTCCTTCTCACAGGTTGCTGCTTTCAGAGCAATGGTAAATATTTTGACACGGTATGAACTGAAAGTTTCACACAATTAAGAAATGTTTTTGTTTGGTAACCTAGAAAAGCTAACATGATTGTTTTTATAGAGTACAACAAGAGTCGGTTGATGAAGCTGAAAGAAATATCTTCCTTGTCAATTATGTGGATTATGCTTTCGACGATTTTGGTGGCCGACAAACTCCAGTATATCCTGGTTTGTCAACTGTATGGGGTAGTCTGGCTCGTAGCAAGGTAAATGTTAAATATGTATATTTATTATCATAGGTTTATTATTGCTGAGGATAGTATGTGAATTGCTTTCATACGCTTACTCCACTAAGTTATTTTTATGCTGTAGGCCAAAGGGTACCGGGTTGGACCCGTATATGATGATGTATTGTCAATGGCTTGGTTTTTCCTTGAATTAATTGTAAAGTCAATGGCACTAGAACAGACTCGACTAATGTATCACAATCTGCCTCTAGGTATTTCTGCAACCTATACCAAACTCTATTCTTATTCCATTTGAGTTTCAGAAGTTATGGTCTAATATTCTTGAATATTTGGCTCTGTTGAAATTAAAGTTATTTCGAAATAATTATGAATATTAGTTCCTTAATAAGATGTGTTACCTTTTCACACGTTAAGCTAGCTGTAACTTTTTCAAAGCAGGTGAAGATATCCCACCAATGCAGTTGAAAGAAAACGTGTTTAGGTGCATTATGCAGTTATATGATTGCCTTTTAACAGAGGTACATGAGCGTTGTAAAAGGGGGTTAAGTTTAGCAAAACGTCTAAACAGCAGTTTGGCTTTCTTCTGTTATGATCTTTTGTCAACTATTGAGCCACGCCAGGTTTTTGAATTGGTAGGTTTACTACTCTTAATGAGGCATAGTTTGAGGATATTTTTAACAATTAAAAATTGTTCTTACTTGTGAATTGGCATCATTTGTCATATTCCATTTACAGTAATAATACTTGTTACTACAGGTGTCCTTGTACCTGGATAAGTTCTCCGGGGTATGTCAATCAGTGTTGCATGATTGCAAGCTTACCTTTCTACAAATAATCTGTGATCATGATCTATTTGTTGAAATGCCGGGGCGGGATCCTTCTGATAGGTATATTATTTGTAAATTATTTTAGCATTTCTTTCTAGGGAAATTTATTTGGTTTAACTTTTGCATTTGTATTCCTAACTGTTAAGTAACATCTCTCTGTGCATTTATGGAATTGCATTTGAGTGATTGATGCGAGATGCTTTTTATTACAGGAATTATCTTTCATCTGTCTTAATTCAAGAACTTTTTCTTACTTGGGATCATGATGATTTATCTCAGCGGGCAAAAGTGAGCATAATAAAAATATCAGGTTTTTGAGAATTGGATATATCTTTTCCATCAAAACTAGTTCTGTCCCTCATTGCTATTTCTTTTTGTTGTTTCTAGGCGGCAAGGATTTTGGTTGTCCTGTTATGCAAGCATGATCTTGATTCTCGGTACCAGAAGCCAGAGGATAAATTGTATATTGCCCAATTATATTTTCCACTTGTTGGACAGGTAATTAAGATATTTCATTACCTTTATGATGGAATCTGCTTTCACATACTTAACATCATCATTTCAGTTTCAATATGTGGTTTCCTGCCTTCTGAATGAAATTATATATACTTTTCACTCTAGGATATATATGCTGTTTGGTTAATAGCTTATTATTCAAAGTATAGATGGCATGCATGCATAAGGTGATGATTTTATATTAAGACCACTTAATATATCAATTTTCTTTTTCTATTTTGTGCAGATGCTGGATGAAATGCCCGTATTTTATAACCTGAATGCTGTTGAAAAGCGTGAAGTGTTAATAGTAGTTTTGCAAATATTACGTAATCTGGATGATGCAACACTTGTAAAAGCTTGGCAGCAGAATATTGCCCGAACAAGACTATTTTTCAAACTACTTGAAGATTGCCTGACTCTTTTTGAGGTGATTATTCCTTACAGCCCAAAAATATCCATCCATCAATAACAATATGTTAAAAGTAATCATCTGATATGCAAATCGATGCATATATCAAGGGGAATAATTATATTTTAGTAATATCAAATTTTTTTGTCACACAAATGCAGCACAAAAAAAGTGTTGATAGCATGCTTATAGGCGCCAGCTCTCGTAGCCCAATTGCTGAGGCACCCATGTCCCCAAAATATTCTGACAGGCTCTCTCCTGCCATCAATCAATACCTATCTGAGGCATCTCGCCAAGAAGTTCGGGTATATGTTCCTGTATTATCTTTTTTTCTAGCTGTAAAATAAGATGGTTTTTTTTTGGGACAGCGTAATAACATGAGACTAATAATCCTATCGCATTGATTCAAAAAATGTATTGATAATATCTAGTATCAAATGCAGCCACAGGGTGGATCTGAGAACGGATATTTATGGCAGAGAGTGAACTCGCAGCTGAGCTCACCTAGCCAGCCCTTTTCCTTAAGAGAAGCTCTTGCGCAAGCACAATCTAATAGAATTGGAGCTTCAAGCCAAGCACTCAGAGAATCTCTACATCCAGTTTTGAGGCAAAAACTTGTATGTTGTGTAAAATATACCAATATTGTTTTTTTTTTGGAAAGCAATTTAGTTTTATCATAAAAACATGAAACGTCACAACATCAAACCAATACTAATATTCTTTTGTTTCAGGAACTTTGGGAGGAAAATTTAAGTGCTGCTATCAGTCTCCAAATCTTGGAAATAACCGAGAAATTCTCCAAAGCTGCTGCATCACATAGTATCACAACTGATTATGCAAAACTGGATTGCATCACATCCATATTTACGAGTATTTTCTCACGCAGTCAATCACTGGCATTCTGGAAATCGCTATTTCCAGTATTCAACAGCGTGTTTCAGCTTCATGGGTCAACATTAATGGCTAGAGAAAACGATCGTTTCTTAAAGCAAATTGCTTTCCATCTTCTTAGACTTGCTGTTTTCCGTAATGAAAATATCAGGAGAAGAGCTGTGATAGGGCTGCAGATCCTTGTCAGGGTATGCACAGACATTTGTTTTGTTTGATATTTCGGGTTAGAATAGTGTTATTAACAGCTAATTACCTTTAACTCTTTGTTTTCAACTTGGCAGAGCTCTTTCTCTCACTTAACACAAACAGCAAGATTAAGGGCCATGCTTACCATTACATTATCAGAGCTGATGTCTGATGTTCAAGTAACTCAAATGAAGTCTGATGGAACACTTGAAGAAAGTGGTGAAGCCCGCCGTCTTAGAAAATCACTAGAGGAAATGGCGGATGAAACCAAGAGTGAAAATTTACTGAAAGAATGTGGGCTTCCGGAAAATTCACTTGTTGACATCCCAGAAGGTTCAACAGAAAGTCGGTGGTCATGGCCAGAGGTCAATTTTTTATCTAATAGTCTTCTTCTGGCTCTTGATGCTAGTCTGGAACATGCACTTTTGGTAAGTCTGTAAATTCTCTACTTCCATTGATATGTGGTAATAAGAAATTTGTTTCCAGTAATCTTATTAATCTTGATTGTTGTACTACAGGGATCACTTATGAACACCGACAGATATGCTGCTGCAGAAAGTTTTTATAAACTTGCTATGGCATTTGCTCCAGTGCCAGATCTTCATATAATGTGGTTATTGCATCTATGTGATGCGCATCAGGAGATGCAATCATGGGCTGAAGCTGCACAATGTGCTGTCGCTGTTGCTGGTGTTGTAATGCAGGTAAATTTGATCTAAAAAGTCTCATTATCTGATAGCTAAACTCCTAGAAGTAAAAATTTGATCCGAATATGACATATTTTTTATGCTATGCTGTACAATCTCTAATAAACTCTGGTTGATTGTTCAACTACCTACACTTTAGATACGTACAGTTCACCAGTTCACCGTTATTTCTGAAGGTGGAAATTTTGACTCATTTACTTATGAAGGGTCCGTTGGAGTATGTTTTTATCTCTAGCAGGTCAACAAGGTGAACTAGAAAAATGGGCTTGAAAAGAAATGATCAAAAGTTACCTTAAGTTGTATTTTAATGCATAAAACCTCCCGAGTCATTTTTGTTCCAATAGTAGGATTATTATTGACATTAAATAACTTTTGTAATCATATTTGCAGGCTCTTGTGAGCAGAAATGATGGAGTGTGGAGCAATAATCACGTGACAGCATTACGCAAAATATGTCCAATGGTCAGCACAGAGATCACATCTGAGACCTCAGCTGCAGAAGTTGAAGGATACGGTGCATCAAAACTAACCGTTGATTCTGCTGTAAAATATTTACAGCTGGCAAATAAACTCTTCTCTCAAGCCGAGCTATATCATTTTTGTGGGTCCATCCTAGAACTAGTCATTCCAGTTTATAAAAGCAGAAGATCTTACGGGCAACTAGCCAAATGCCACAGTATGCTAACTAACATCTATGAATCAATCCTAGAACAAGAATCAAGTCCAATACCATTTACAGACGCCACATACTATCGTGTGGGTTTTTACGGTGAAAGATTCGGTAAACTTGATAAAAAAGAATACGTATACAGAGAACCGCGTGATGTAAGATTAGGTGACATAATGGAAAAACTTAGTCATATATACGAGTTACGAATGGACGGTGATCATACATTACATATAATTCCTGATTCCCGACAAGTAAAAGCCGATGAATTGCAGCCTGGTGTATGTTATCTTCAAATAACAGCTGTTGATCCTGTTATGGAAGATGAAGATTTAGGAAGCAGACGAGAGAGAATTTTTTCTCTCTCTACTGGGTCGGTTCGTGCACGGGTTTTTGATCGATTTTTGTTTGATACTCCATTTACTAAAAATGGTAAGACTCAAGGTGGGTTGGAAGACCAGTGGAAAAGACGGACCGTGGTTCAAACCGAGGGTTCATTTCCTGCTTTAGTAAATAGGCTTTTGGTTACCAAATCCGAGTCGCTTGAGTTTTCTCCAGTGGAGAATGCTATTGGTATGATTGAAACAAGAACTGCTGCATTAAGAAATGAGCTTGAAGAGCCTAGAAGCTCGGACGGTGATCAGCTTCCACGTTTACAGAGTTTACAGAGGATACTTCAGGGATCTGTTGCAGTTCAAGTGAGTTTTTTTTACTTGAATATTCTTAATTCTTTTTATTTTCCCGTCACTAGAGGTGGCAAAATGAGCAACTAGCATCTGCTAAGTAATAGGCTTGTCTATATTATTAGTAATTCTCTTTATAGATAGTGTACTAAATATGATTACCAAAAGGGTATTTTTTCCAGTGATAATCTAAGTTTTTGAATAAATAATGTACAAAGTTGTATGCATTAAAAATAGACACTGCCTACTTTTCACCTGTTTTAATTTAAGCGATTTATATTTTAAATATTATTCACTGTTATCTATTAGAGATAAGACATAACCCAATTAACCCATCATAAGTAAATGGGTTGATATTGCTACCTCTAATCATCATATTTAAGGTTTCATGATTTACTGTGTAACTCCCTTAAGATCATTTCTTCGAGCTTTTCAGTCCAACCTATCATTATCAACTTATTGCGACTTGTAAGTCCCCATTCATATCTTGTTAGATACCATTGCATCAGTAGGAATGAAAATTACATTTATAATGTAACTCAGGTCACATTTTCTAAATTTACTCCTATAAAAGGTGTCTTGAGTTAACTTTGTGGAGTACATATAGAATTCAGGACAATCGGACAATGTTTAGGGTTCCATTTTTGGTCCCTTGTTAGTTCTCTTTCCCTTCCACAATTACCTGTAATAACTCAAATTATATATGGTGGTTTGTAAAAATGGTTACATTCTAACAGATGAGTAATGTGTATAGGTAAACAGTGGAGTACTTAGTGTCTGCACAGCTTTCTTATCAGGCGAGCCAGCAACAAGACTTCGGTCACAGGAATTGCAGCAACTCATTGCTGCTCTTCTTGAATTCATGGCTGTATGCAAGCGTGCAATACGTGTGCATTTTAGACTCATTGGGGATGAAGATCAAGATTTCCACACTCAACTGGTTAACGGTTTTCAGTCATTAACCGCTGAGTTGTCTCATTACATCCCTGCAATTCTTTCAGAGCTTTGATTGTATCCGTGATGTGTATGGTTTGGTGTGAGCCCATGTTTGTTTGGTGGTTTTCTATATACAGTTTCGGTCATTTCTTAATGTATAATGGTTGATAATGTTTGAATAGGATTGGTTTCTTAGGTTTTTTCGGATTTGTTGATTAGAATATGTTGTAATTGTATATTTTTTTGCCGACAAATTGTATCCCTTGGCTGGTCTCATTTGTAAGTTTTTAGTTGCTTGTGGCAATTTTATAAGCATTCATTGGTTTTCAAGGCAAGATGTTGGAAATAGTCAAATAACTTAAGACAATAGACCATTTGATAAGTGTTTTTTAATCCATGTATTCGGTTGTTTAATGTCTAAGCCTTAAGCAACTGATGATTTGTTCTAATTTTGTTTATGAATAAAACATACATTGAGTTGATTATTTTATAAATAAAATACTTAAAACTAGGGCCGATCACGGTTCGAAAACCGGACCGGCGAAGATTGGATCGGACTGAAAACCGATTAGATCCAAAACTCTGGACCGAGGACTAGATCAAAATGTTTGATTCTGGTCTGGTCCAACAAAGCATATGGTTCTGTGTAAGCCCGGACTGATGACCGGACCAAAATATGTTCGGTACGGTTTTGTGTAAGACTGGACTGATGACCGGACTAAAATATGTTCGGTTCGATCTGGTTGGTCCGGTCTTTTGATTCGATTCGGTCCGCGATCTCGGCCTTATTTAAAAGATATCATCTTTGGCTTTTTATTAAGCATTTGTCATAGATTGTACATTGTGCAAGCATATTCAATTCAACCTCCAAGCTTTAATAAGTACGGTTTACTCCAATGTAGGACACGTGAAATAGTACCGTAGTATAAAAGAGTGGACAAAGTATTAAAAAAGGGGGTCAAGTTCACATGTCAACACTTTTAACCATTTTTGTAAGGCCAAAAAAAAAATAGTGAAATGTGATCTTATCTCAAACAAAATGTTTTGTGATTTTTGTCAAAAGTAGCTCAGGTTGCCTAGAAGCGGTGTTGCAAAACAAGGTCTACAAGGCCGATTAGTTGCCGTTTACGCGCTACAAGGCCACCGACCTTGCCGATTTATGTAACAAGGTCAAAAAGATAGGTCAACCGTGGTCAACGGCGATCAATAGTAGTCATTGGTGGTCAAACTTGCTGAAAACTTTCTAATTTTGCCGAAAGTACCAAAAACTCACCGTAAACTTGTTTTGATCACTTATATTATGGTAACTGTTTAAATCTATTACAAATTGTTTTTTAGAAAAAATTTTGCCAATAATATCTAAAACTCACCGAAAATACACAAAACTTGCTAAAAAAAACTCTCAAATTTTGCTAGAAATGTCAATCCGATTAATCGCCGATTAATACCGCCTAGACCGATGACAAACCACAAGGTGGTTGACCGCCCGGCTAACGATTCACGATTTTTGCAACCTTGCCTAGAAGTACAACAGTTGCTCATAAAAATACAATATGCTGCCTCAAAAAATGTGTACTTTAATACTAAAAAATGCTACGTGTCAAATTCTGCACGCAAGTTGCTCAGATGTCTAGTTACCCTAAGCTAGTTTTATGAAAAAATGTTTTTTAAGTTAGGATTGATTTTTTTTAGCTACAAATGGAATTTCCCTTTTGTAATTGTGAGAATAAAGTGACTTTACATAATGGTGGTAGTATCTAAATTTGCTTCTTATAATCCTTTTGTCAGGTCAAATCCATGTGTCCTATTTTATTTTATTTTGATAAACCCATGTGTCCTATTTTATTTCTAGGTAAACCATCGTATTCTAAATTTCTGGTTATTACTAATAAAATTTTATAAAAAAATCGATTCATTAATTAGAAAAAAACAAGGTTAGTATTAAGCCAACTAATACGTCCATAGTCGCCATTAACGTGTTCCCCACTGATGTAACTTATAAATCATTTAATAGTTGGTTTTTATTAATCAAATTACTATAGTTCTATTATAAAATGAAGTAAGTTTAGAAGCAAGTGTATCGACTATGAAAAATATCTTTTATTCTACCGACACAATCAATTAATAACGTAATGATAAAGATGATGCTCATGATTAAACACATATAAATTACTAAACTAATACTTTATGTGCATTGGTCAGACAAATCCGATCAAAAGTGATAAATTATGAACGTTCGATAACTAAGATTAAAAGGTTTCTAGCTCTAAAGCCTCTAACCAAATAGTTGACTTTGCTCAAAAGTATTACTTCATCCGTCTCAAATTAATAGTTCACGTTTTCTTTTTAGAATGTTTCAATTTAATTGTGTATTATTAAAAATGTATAAGAAAGTTTGATCAAGCTTACTGTATTACATTTATTTGAAATTATTATAACAAACTTTAAAGAAAACTTTAATTAATTAGTTAAGAGTAAAACTGTCATTCTACTAAAAAGTAAGAAAAAAAACCAGTAATAAATGCATTTTTCCTAAGGGTGACAATAATTTTGAGACGAGGGAACCTAATTAAATAGCAACCCAAAGCAATTAAGAACCGATGTATAAATAGGGGCAATTTCACATCTCACTCATTTTTAGTTGAAAATTTTATATATACTCAAACATGCATTAAAAACATTGTAAATTATGCATTCAATACTTGCATTTTGAGTATATATAAAATTAATAATAAAAGTAGGATGATATATGAAATTAATCTTAAATAAAACGCTAAACAATGATCATATTTCCATAAAAGGCATAAACAAAAGGTTAAGAATAACATGACAAACTTGCATGAAAGCTTTTGTTTTTGCTATTTGTTTATGAGAAAACGACTAAACACATATCATTACTAAAGCGGTTAGCCGAAGTAATAATTATCAAGTCGAATTAGCTTCCTATGAACGCTGTTTTTTTTTAGCTTAAATTGAAACTTATAACTTCAAAGTAGCTTTGTATTGAAGTCACAAGAGTTTTAAATTGAGTTAAATCGAACATTGATTTAAAAAAAACCTTTAGGCTGTTGAATTACTTCACAAGTAAATTTACTATGAACTTAATTCAAGCTTAAAAAGTTAAAATAAACTAAACAGATATCTGTATGTAGCATGATTATATATAAGAAAAATACAATTATCACACTCGAAATCATTAGATGTTAATTTTATTTTTCAAGATGTTCTAAATTGTTAAAATAAGGTTTATATCCCGCGCTTCGCTGCGGAGCGCGAGGCTAATCGGTGTTGAGTCAAGAAGAATCTCGTTTGTGTTTTGCTTGACAAAACTAAAATGAAATATGTAGAATCACTAAGGGGGTGTTTCTTTTTCCTTTAATGCCTCTTATTGATATGAGTGGTGGGCCCAAATCATTTAAATCATCTTACTTCATAGACACAACAAAATCTCTCTTCACCTATTAAGAGGCTAAATAAGACATAGATATCAATAGCCACTAAATTCAAAAAAAAAAGAAAAGAAACAAGCCCTAAGTTAAGTGAGTCACAAAAGCATATGTAAGTACCAAGATGTAGCAAGCAATTGAAGCCTGCAAATATCTAAGCTATAACCTGCAAATATCATTTGGAATCTTAAAATAATCTTGCATGGCCTTTTGGACTTGTTTTGCAAAAGTTTTCATGCATAATGGTATATATCGTAACTTTCTGAAATTTATAACTAAAGGGGCTGAAAATGTCATTTTCTTAAAGTTATAACTATAAGGACCTTGGTCGTATTTAAGTTTAGGTAGATTTCTAACTAATTCTTTAGACGCTAATGATTGAATTAGTTGCATATTAGCATGACCTAATCTTCTATGCCATAGTGTGGAATTTTCGTCTAATGTTGCAAGGCATATTTTGTCTTCCGGTTTATTTCCTAGTTTCATTACATATAATCCTCCCTTCTTAATTCCTTTACATATAACTTTTTCGTTTTTGATTATTTCGCTATCGTGTTCGTTAAATATTACTTTGCACTTATTATCACATATTTGACCTATACTAAGCAGGTTATAAGTTAAGTTATCTACGTGCTCAACATTTTTAATTATTAAGGAGTCTTGAGAAATCGTACCTTTGCCTATGATTTTACCGCGTAAGTTGCTTCCGAAAATTACGTTACCTCCGTTGTATGTAGGGATGGCAAAAGCACCCGAAACCCGAACCGGTTAGGTCGGGTTCGGGGGCGGGTTGGCGGGTTCCGTATCCGTTTACCCAAATTCGTACCCGCTTTATTGTTATTATAAATAATTAAAGTATATATATTATTACATATAATTTCTTCCATTGTATTTTTTATATAATTATTTCTATTATTTAACACATTTGAATGTTACATAAATTATTCGAAAGCGCTAAATCGTCTAATACGGTATTTGTTTTCTTTAACTTTTAAAATTTTGAATATATAAGGGTGTTTTGCTTTATTTTTCGATGAATTTTAGTGCGACTTAATCTTGATATCCATCATTTTTCTATAAAAATATTTAATTGGGAATACCCGATACCCGCGGGGAAACCCGAAAAACCGATGGATAATATTAACCGGGTACCCAACGGGTAATGGGGCGGGTACGGATGTGGATATTATATACGGGTACGGGTACGGGTACACTAAAACCCGCCCCAAACTCGACCCGTTTCCATCCCTAGTTGTATGCTTTGTATGAAGAAAACAACTTTCGATTACCGGTCATGTGTTTTGAACATCCACTATCTTTAATCCATTCATCGGGTTCCAAGTTTACTCCTAAGCATATTTCATCGGGCGCTTGAGCTACAAGACAAGCTTCATCTTTAGTCTTTTCCACTTCATCTTCTCCATTGTCGCTCCATGCTCCTCCAATGAATGCTCTTTGATCGTTGTTCTTTGGCGGCTTTGAACATTCTCCAATGAAGTGACTTGGGTCACCACATCTAAAACATTTTCTTTCACTTTTATCATAACCATCATTTCTACTTCTTTGGAATGTTTTTCTATCGCCTCGTGGTTGTCTTGCAAATCTTCCTCGTCTCTTGAAGAATTTCTTGAATTCCTTTACGGCCATAGCATACTCTTCGTCTTCACTATCGGAACTTGAGCTATCTTCATCACTTACTTCCTTTTTCACTTTTAATGCAAGTGATCTACTTTGTTCTTTCTTGCCTTTAACCGTTTCTACATCTTTCTTTATTACTTCTTCATAAACTTTCAAGTTTCCAATTAGTTCGTCAAGAGGTAAGGTTGTTAGATTCTTTGATTCTTCAATCGCCGTGACTTTCGCGCGCCATTTTGGATGTAGTGCCCTAAGAAATTTCCTAACACAATTCTTGCTAGAGAAACTTTCATCAAGTGCTTTTAGACTAGTAATAATAGTGTTAAACTTAGCAAAGGCATTATCTATTGACTCCTCTTCCGGAATCATAAATTGTTCATATTGTTGAACAAGAAGATCTATTTTGTTAGCTTTGACTTGATTATTACCTTGATGAGTGATTAGTAAAGTATCCCAAATTTCTTTTGCGGTTTGACACATAAAAATTCTTTCGTATTCTTTACGTGGCAAAGCATTATAAATTACCATTTTAGCTTCATTATTTTTTGCAAGTTTCTTTTTAAGATCATCATCTTGTTTATGAAAAGATACAATTTCATCCTTTTTAGTTTCGGGATTAAATTGAATAGGAGGAAAATCACCATCGGTAATAACATGCCAAAGATCTAGATCTTTTGACTTCACATAAGTTTCGAATCTATTTTTCCAATAAATAAATCCATCACTTTCAAATAGTGGTGGTCTTTGCATAGATTGCCCTTCTAAATATTTTTCCGATTCCATAGATCGATTCAAGTTTTAAAATACAATTTATTTTAAAAATCTTGTTTAGCGTGGCTCTTGATACCAATTGTGGAAAACTAGAAGGGGGGTTGAATAGTTTACCGCTTTTTGATTTAATATTTATGTTTGTTTATAAAAACTTAGATTCGACTTTTTGTGAATTCAAAACTTGCACAATATGAACAATGTAAATAAGTAGAAGCAAATAAAAGATAAGAGTTGGAAAGATCAAACCACAACACAAGGATTTATAGTGGTTCGGTTACGAAGCTCCTCTTCGGCCTACTCCACTCCCCGAGCACCTAACTCGAGAGTTTTCTTCACTATGTCAACAAGCTCCTTTATGGCGGAGAAAACCGTACACAACGTTGCTTATATCTATTTCCGACACTAAGCTAGATGTCGAGTTCTAATCTTAGCTAGAACCAATCTATCACAACACAACTTCACAATTTGTTCACGACTTCACAACTTCACGACTACTTCACAACTTCACTACACAACTTAGCTTCACACCTTGAACACAACTACACAACTTCTTCACACCTTCACAACTTCACAACTTCACACCTTCACTACTTGTCCTCACCACACTACTTATGTCACAACTAACTAACACTACTAGAAAGGATCACCAAGATCCAACTATACTTACAACAATCACCAAAACCTAATAACTACACAACTTTACAAGATTTACAAATGATTTACAAGATATGGTGTGAATGCAATAAGATTGCAATGTATACTTGGGTTGTAATACTTCTTCAATTAATGATGGAAGTATTCTTCTCTTGCACTTGAGGAATTGAGCTTGGATCACTTGGAAACAAAGCTTTATGATTAAATGATCAAAGGATTTAGAGAGATGTGTGGGCTGTTTTAGAACAGAAAGAATGAGTGCAAAAGGTGAGAAAAATGTTGGGGAATAGTCCAGTATTTATAGGACAAGCTGGAGGAGCGGGGTCTATGGCCGGTCCCCTTAAATAGGGTGTCGGCCCCCTTATAATTAAGGGGGCCGCCCATGTATTTAAGGGGGCCGCCCATTTTCAGACGCTCCTCTTTTTGTCCTATTCAGGGGAGGTGTTTACTAGACTTTTTCTAGCCGTTTTAGGTTCAAAATTTTGAAATTCAAAATGTTTATTTTGAATAAAACATTTCTTTTAAATGTAGAAAATGTTTTGTGATGTTTATAAAAATGTTTACAATATTTTATAAAAGTTTGAGGTTGAATAAAAATTTCCTTTGATCATAAAATGCATTAAGCATTTATTTATTCATACCTTTAAGTGATGTAAATGTTGAAATGAGAATTTACTCCTAATTACTTGTTTACGTTTAATTTTACGTTGAACGTTTTTATATTTTGTGATTATCAAAACGTAAAGATGTGAAAGATATTAATAATGTTTTTAGGCATTATATTTTATCAACAATCTCCCCCTTTTTGATGATTACAAAATTTAAACTCATTAAATGTAAAATTATTTTTAAACAAGTATTTAGTGAGTTTCATGTCATTTCTCCCCTTTTTGTAGAATCAAAAAGGCATCGTCGAGGATTGCTAGTAAAATCAACAGAATAAATGCTCCCCCTTGATGTGTGATCCCCCTTGTTCGAGGGCACCAAGGAATCGAGCTATGGTTTCTTGGCTACAAAAATGAGTTAGAACAACACAACTATTTCTAACATGTAGCAAGAAGGAAGGAAAAATATGACAAGAGCAAGCAAGCATCAAAGCAAGAGATACATCATTCATTTAAGGCAATGTGTGTAAACCACACACAATCATACATAAAAAAACAAATATGCTTTAGGAGCATATTAATACATCATTTTACCAGGGTATTGAATCCCTTTTACCTCAAAAAAAATATTAATACATCAAGAAAATCCTAAATAGCCATAGAAGGATTTTTGACTTGCTTGCGACACAAAAGGGTTTGACGATTATTTGTAGGCATATTATGAGATTAGTTGTTTGTTGATGGAGAGTTTGGAGCAGAGGCGGTTGTGGAAGGGTAATCTCTTTGAACCCTAGGTGGTGGATGAGGTCGAGTGAGGAGGAATTCAATTCAATTGATATCCTCAATTAAAGCAAGAAATTATTTTTGGGTGAAGATACAACAAGGGCAATACCCAACATGGGTTTCAACTTGGTTGATGTTGAGGGTGTGTGGTAAGTTTAGAGAGTAAGGTAATGAGGAATTGTTGTTTTATTGTTGTTGGGAGAGATGCATAGCTAGAAGGTTTGATAGGTCTTGAAGTTGATTAATGTTATCAACAAGGCTTTCTCTACTTGGAGATAGAGGTGATGTGTGTTGAGTTTGGTTATCACATTGAGGTAGAACTTGAGTGTAAGCTTCATGTGAGTTGATGGGTGATATGGGAAGTGGAGGACGTGAGATACCTTGTTGTGATGTGGGAGTGTCCTTAATGTAAGGAGTTTGGTTGTCATTTTGAGATGGAGCTTGAGTGTGAGTTTCAAGTGAATTGAAGGGTGAGATGGGGAATGAAGGGTGTGAGACAACTTGTAGTGGTGTGAAAGTATCCTTAATGCAAGGATTTGGTAATGTTTGATTGGGGTGATTATTTTCTTAAGATGGTTCATGATGAGGAGTTAGTGGTTTTGGTATGGGTAAAGTTGTATTGAGCACATTTGAGGAGTTGCAAATGCTTGGTTTCTTCCTCCAAATAGGTTTCACACTCATTTTGGCTACCCTAGATGGTTTGGATGTGGGTTTGTTAGGAGATGTCATTGGTGAGGATGATTGTGATGAAGATGAATGAGGATGTATTTATAGTGGAGGAAAGGTTTAATTTAGGAAGAACGGACATTCAAAGGATCAAATCCAAGAAATGTTTGTGAATTTAGGGAAATAGTAACTAAGTCTAGAGGGTATTTGGTAAAAAGGAAAAAAAATAATGTTTTACCCGTGTTATACTAGTGCGGTCCTCTTAAATAGGGGGCGGTCCCCTTAAAGATAAGGGGGCCGCCCATTATGAATTAAGGGGGTCGCCCTCTGGCATTTCCCAGATTTCCCAAAATTCGATTTTTCTCAAAATTTTGTGTGAGGGTTTCTGTTTTGGAAGTTAATTTTACAGCAAGTACATCTTTTTATGGAAATTAAGATTTTTAGCACATAGCAATTAAGCATTCAACATTTTACATATGTAGGATAACCTATTTCACACAATTTTAGCATATAATCATATATGAGTTGAGTGAAGAGCATATGAAATAGCAACTAGATATAATGCACAAAAAAATAATCATGATAGGGGGTTAAGTTAAAAAAATGAAACAAGCTTTTGTGCAAATACTAGTGTGTGCATAAGTGAGACAAATGTGGAGTAGCGATTATTTTGACACTAAGACATGCAAAACCTAAGAAATAATCCAAATGCTCCTTGATTTAGTTTTGCTCAACCAAGATTGTCAAAAATATATATTAGATTATATATTTTTGACAACAATTAAGAGACCATTGTGAAAAAAATGTTTTTAGCATATTTCAACAATATATGAAAACTAATTTTCATGTGATCCTAGATGTGAGAGACTTTCTTTATAAAATAATGGATTGGGACTAATGAAATATGTATTAGGAAAAAAATTGCTTATAGGTTTTTCCCAATCTTGTTTTTTTTGTGCAAAACAAAAGCCTAGACACAGAGAAAAGAAAGAGAAAAGAAAAAAATTCAGTGGGTGGTCCCCTTAATGTCTGGGCGGTCCCTTTAAAATTAAAGGAGCCGCCATCTGAGAAAAAATTTCTAAGATTTTTGACAAATATTTCATTTTTAATTTTTAGTGCTGAAAACTTAGTCAATTTGTTCCATTATTCCTAGACCTAGGCGTAAGTAGTTAAATGGTTCACGTTTAAGTGGTTTAGTTAAAAATATCGGCTATATTGTCTTCCGATGAGACCTTTTCTATAGAGATATTCCCTTTTGGAACATTATAACGGAGGAAGTGGTGGCGAATTTCTATGTGTTTTGTTCGTGAGTGTTGAATGGGATTCTTAATTAAGTCTATAGCCCCTTTGTTATCACACATTATTGGAATATCGTCTAACCTAATGCCATAGTCTACGAGAGCTTGTTTCATCCATAGTGCTTGTTGACATGCCTTTCCGACGCTAACATATTCCGCTTCGTTTGTGGAGATGGAAAGAGCGGTTTGCTTCTTCGAAAACCAAGATGTTAAACAACATCCCATGAACCTGCAAACACTACTAGTGCTCTTGCGATCTACGTAGTCTCTCGCATCATCCGAATCCACCTAAACTCTTGTTTCTAT